>SNQJ01S0078541.1:44928-72594 GCA_010110895.2 Picea sitchensis
ATCCAACTTAGCTTCGATTGAATCCATCTTCTTTTGTAGTTCATTTATGTCCCTACGCATTTCTTCACCTTCATCAAGAGTCCAAGTAGGATTTTATGGAGGCTTAGTTGGTGTAGAAGTTCCCTTTTTTGGTGGCATGTTGGGCAAGTATCACTTTTGAACCTTGATTTTGAAGTGGTTATGCTAGACAATATTTCTTCTGTTGTATCTCCCAAGTTTCAACCCTTCTGGGTATGAAACTTTCTTTTATGTAGTTATCTGATATTTCTTCTCTACAATTCCACAGGTCTAATCAAAATTGGATGTGCCAAGTGGATTTTATGGTAACTTCCCCACAACTTGCCGATTTTTGTCCTTTCCAAGATATCTCACTTGTATAGCATTCCCCGCACAAAATAATTGATATAAAATTCTGGAACTCACACCAGAAATACTAAAGACTGTCCATGATCCAATGAAACTAGTCCCACTCAATTTGGATACTCTAGGAAGAAGTTATGATTGTTTTACTTGGAACACATTCTTGAGACTAGTCAATAGGACTAGTCAGATACCCTATCTTCCACAGGGTGTATCTACAAATTTAAGATGACCCAGAAGATGAAATGTTTACCACAGAAACCTTACTAGTTTTTGTAAATATCCTCCAAAGTGTAGGGTCTGAAACATTATAGAAATATTTTTATAGAAACAATTCCGCAATGACTCATTTCAGGATGATTCCAAAACCCTATCTTGTACGTTATGTATCTCAGAAAGTATAAGGCCTCAAGAACTGAGTTTTGAACCCAACATACTTTAATCCGTTTACTAAATATCCTCCAAGCTGTTTCTTCTGAAATGTTGTAGAAAACAAGTTATAGCGAAAATTCCAAGGTGTCTTAGATGTAGCAGCAAAATCCCAAGACCTTGAGCTTTGATACCATATGTTAAGAACCAAATACCAATATAGGATAAAAAAACCTCATAAAAAGTACTCAACGCCTTGAAAAGATACAATTTATGTTAATAAGCCTCTTCAAGGGGGAAACCTCCTTTTACCCCACTTAAATGTTCAAGTATAAGATGATTCAAAATGAAAATGTCTCCTTGGTATATATAGGAGAATAGGAGGTATAATTACAACTAATGGCCTAAAGCAGACATAAAGAAAATAACATTACTAATATAATATTCCCCAATTAAGGGGTAATGATCCAATATTAGGGCTTAACAGACAGGGCCACAAGATTCAGGTTCACAGGCTACTGGTCCACAGGTTTCAGTATCAGGTACTTCAGAGTCTACTATAGGATCATTGTCTTCAGGAGATGGGCTTGAGCAGGGAGAGTCCCCTCCATAGGACACTGCTTCAGAGAGGAGGAAGCCCAAGTGGCTTCAGGATAGTTTGAGGGAGGCACAGGTTTCAGTGGGGAGTCCTAGATAGGCAGTGAGGGAGAGTAAACCTACCGAGAGGTTTTGCAGCTACATCATGATGGTTAACAGTATTCGGGAGTCTGAGCCTTCCACTTTTGAGGATGCCACTAGTAGACAGGTATGGAGAGATTCCATGATGGAAGAGTACAATTCCATCATGAAAAAAAATGTATGGGAAGTTGTTCCTAGACCTGAGGGGAAGTCATTGGTGACTTCCAGGTGGCTCTATAAACTAAAGCATGTTGTAGATGGAAACATTGAGAAGTACAAAGCTCTCTTTGTGGCTTGAGGGTTTTCAAAGGTTGAGGGAATCGACTATGATGAGACCTTTGTGTCGGTTTCTTGATACACTTCGATCAGGGAAATGATCTCCATTGCAGTAGAGATGGGTTAGAAGATCCACCAAATGGATGTGAAGACCACATTTTTGAATGGTATTATTGAGGAGGAGGTGTATATTGAGAAGCCATTGGGATTTGAGGTGCATGGGAGAGAGTCTCATGTGTGTAGACTGAAGAAGGCATTGTATGGGATGAAACAAGCTTCCAGAACTTGGTATTCGAGGATAGATGCCTATTTGCAGTAGTTGGGTTTTGAGAAGAGTGAGGCGGATCCCAACCTATACTTCAATGTGGTTGGAGAGGATCCTCTCATTCTTCTACTATATGTGGACGATCTTTTCACTACAGGAGTAGAGAGACTCATCAACAGCTGGAAGGAGAGCCTTGCTTCAAAGTTCGAGATTATTGACATTAGACTGACGCATTACTTTTTGGGATTGGAGGTTTCGTAGGAGCTTGGACACATCTTCCTGGGACAAGGGAAGTATGTGTGTGACATTCTAAGAAGATTTCAGATGGGAGATAGCAGGCCCATGACCACTCCCATGATTACCAATTGGAAGAAGCTTCATGCTTTTGAGTCACAGTTGGTGGATTCCACTTTGTATCATCACTTGATCGAGTCATTAATGTATTTGGTCAATACCAGGCTAGATATTTGTTTTGTTTTCAACACTCTCAGTCAGTTCATGGTGGAGCCTAGGAGAGTGCACTGGGTGGAAACAAAACATGTGCTCAGGTATCTTTGTTGTATGGTAGATTATGGTTTGGGCTATCAGAAAGGAGATGGAGTTCATCTGGTTGGTTATACAGACTCATATTGGGAAAGATGTGTTAGTGACAAGAAAATCACTTCAGGGTGTTGTTTTGGATTGGGATCAACAGTTGTGTCTTGGTTCAGTTGGAAACAAAAGTTAGTGGCTTTGAGTTATGCAAACGCAAAGTATATGGCATCCATTCAGGCCAGTCGTGAGGCCCTTTGGCTTTGAAATATGCTCGTGGGATTGTTCGGTGTGTAGTTGAGGCCTACTGTGATTTACTGTGATAATAAGAGTTGCATTAAACTCTCAGAGAATCCATTTTTTCATGACCGGTCTAAGCATATCGAGATTCGTTATCACTTCATCCATGACTATGTTCAGAGAGGAGATGTAGAGCTACATTACATATCTACAGAGGAGCTGGTTGCAGACATACTCACCAAGTCATTGGGTAGAGGCAAGTTTGTATTTTTTAGGGACAAGCTTGGAGTGGTGAGTAACACTTTCCTCGGTATGAGGGAGTGTTAAATTTTTAATTAAATAAAGTACCAAGGCAACTATTTCTATTCCGTAGGCGCCTAAGGGGTGACAAAGTGCCTAATGTGGGCCCTAGTCATTTAATTTGTGAGATGAAAATTAAAAGGTGACTTTATGACTAAAGTGAGGGCGCGTGAAGAGACATTTAATCTCAGTCACTCATCTAATCTAATCTCAACCATTGGATTAGAGAGACTCCTTACCTACCTCATGAGGTTGATTAGGGTAAGGGGGCGCATCCATTCTTGGGTAGTTCATGCATTTTTGTTGAGAGAGGAAAAAGAGAAGAGAGAGGTTGAGCTTTGAGAAGAGAGACAACATTTGCAGGAGGAGAGGATGCATCCCAAAGCAAACAATAGGCATGGATTATGAGACAACAGGCAACAATAAATATCAGTCCGTATAGTACGGATTTGAGGGTCTGTACAAAATTTATTGTGCATAGAAAATGAGAACAACAACATGAATTTCTAGAAAATTTGGCACGCATTCCAAGGCTGTCGTATAGTACTTTTCAAGCACAAAAAATGAGGAAGGTGTTGGGCACCATTTTCTGGGTAAAGAAAATATTTACAGTCTATATGGACTTGCACAGAAAACGAGAGTCGTATTGCCATAAGTTTTGTGCATGATTTTCAAGGAGCTGGGCACATTTTTCAAGGCATTTGCTAAGATGGATATTTTGTATAGTTGCAGCAGATATTTGGCACGCATTTTGAGGATAGTCCGTACAACATTTAATGTTGTGATAGCCATATAGTGGTATGGATTTCTAGTTCAGAAATCGAGGAGCAAGCTACAAGAATGTCCAGATAAGTTTGTAAATTTCTGAAGACGAATATGCTGTAAAAGAATTTCTCAGAAGTCCATAAATAATAAAAATCCCTCTCTCATGGGTTTTCCCCTTGTGGGTTTTTCCAGGGTCGATGTTAGATCGAAAATTTTTGTTTCATTAATTTTCTGAGTTTTATATGCTGCTGATATTTTATTTCTACATTATAAACGATGTTCAGAATCCTCATGTTTCAGTTCTGAAGTTAATTTTTTGCTGATATAAAAACTGGGTTTGGGCATTAAACATTGGCTGAAAAATCAACGATACTGAAACTGGGTTGGGGTCTGAAAATTTTACACTAGGGAGGTATTACAGGTAATGGTCTTGAGCACAAACATACCATTCACCTGGTAGAATCAACATAGTCCTCTATACTATATCATTATTAGATCATGAGAACCATCATCACTATCAGTGTCATCAACTGCACCATCTCTCGGAACCTTACTCTATTTGAGTAATCAGACATGATGCTCACTCCACAGAGTGACCCAAGAGCCATTCTTCTAATCTAGAAGAATAAATGTTCTGAACCATTTTCTGTCTAGGAAATATCTGTTCATTGATCATCCATCTAGCTGATAATCATTTTCAAGACTGTTGATAGTCTTCAAGGAAATCATAACGATATCATTCAATAGAACACAACTGTTTCTATCCATAGTAGTACACAACTACAATTCAGTGGTACACTACCACACCAAGTAGCACATAGGTACTTGATCAGTGACATATAGTCACAAACAGTGGAACACATCCACCACAGTAGTATACATATAATGCTCTGGAGACATACAGTCTTCATAACAATCATCTGATATCAACCTGCACATAAACAATGTTATGATATAAATTGAATCATCTGGTCCATTCTTCCACTCACATTTGTGAGATCTTGGAAGAGCATCTTCCCTCAGAAGGTAAAACATCAATGATGAGCTATATGAACTATTCTTCTCAAGCAAGGAAGAATAACTGTCCTGATTTTTGAGCCTAGACCATTCCCCACCCTAAGCCATTCTTCTTACACTAGACAAAGTGCAACCTGGAGAAAATGAGTTTGCCCTAAGGAATGTCTATCCCTGATTGTTGAACCTGGACCGTTACCCACCCTAGGCCATTCCTACGGAACTAAAAAAAGTGAAACCTGGAGATAATGAATCCACCCTAAGGAATGACTGTCCGGACCATTTCCCATGTTAACCACAAGAGGAAATGTCTATCCTATAGAAACCTCTAGAAAGGACCACTCCCCATGTTAACTATAATGGGAAGTCATTGTCCGGTGAGGCGGGCCAGTTTTCTTGAGTAACCTTCAAGAAGAGATACTGACCTAGACCACTCCCCATGTTAACCACAATGGGAAGTCATTGTCTATGGTACATCAACAATATGGACCATTTTTCGAACTGGAAAATGTCTGTCCATCAGAAATATCAATCCACTTTTCGAACTTGAAAGAATCTGCTCATCATATCCATCAATCAATAATACATTAGTGCTCCCTCCCAATCCTAGGAGTCATTTCTTCCTTTTTCAATAAGGAAGTTGTCTCCATGATCTCCAGCTTGAGTACGCAAACTCTTTCATTTTGAACAGAAGCTTTATCAAAATTTCTTCTTATCTGCTCATCTGTGCAGATATGTATTAGAGAACCACTTTCTTCTTTTTGGACTTCATCATAGATAATGTAATTATTAATTTCAAATGTACTTTGGTATAGAACACGGGTCTTCTCTGAAGGCTTCATGTAGCTTTGATCAATAAAGTATATCATTGTTGGAAAACTAGAACATATCCATGTGGCACTTCTTCTATCATCATGAGATCTGATATTCTGAGTAATCATCTTGATACAATATCTCTGTTATAGAAAATCTTCACCACACTTCTATTGTGCATTGGAGGTTCTCCACCAAGTTATCTTCTTCCATCTGCATACAAGGGTCTCTTTCTGGTATACCTCAAAGCCTTGAGGTTGCTCTTCATATGCTTTTTATTCAATTGCTCTGGAGAACATTATTTTCATTCATTTGATGTAGATCTCCAACCCATGGATATCACGGATGATATAATGACTCATGTAGAGGTATGTCTGGTTTAATGGAACAAGTAATTGTCATATTCTTCTCCCTCCATCTGGTAGAACCTCTTAGTTCTGGATCTTGCAATGCTTTCATATATACAATGTTCTTCATCACAACTTTCAGTTCATCTGCTTGATTTCTTTTAGTGAGTTCATATCATGCGGGTAATCTTGTGATTCTTATTGATTGGTTGTTCTGGATTCTCTTTATTTCTTGGAATCTTCATGTTCTTCCTAATGTTTTTATTTAGTTTTTGGGTCCATGGAGTTTCTTATAGATTCCATTCCCTAAAGATTTCATTTCTTTCTTTCATCATAGGATCACGGATGTGGATGGACAACTAGGGATAATTTAAGGCTTTTCTTTGAAGAAGTCTTCTTCTATGGTTGAATTGAACACGTATTGTCTTTCATGGATGCTATCATGGATATATACTTCATCATCTTCAATGGATCATAGGATGAGCTCCCTCCTAATTCTTGCTCTATGTATGAGTGCATATAATCGACTCCCTCCATCTAACCGAGTCCATGCTTCTGTCTGCATCCTTATTGTCTTTTGCAATATATAATCGGCTCCCTCCATCTAATAGAGTACACACTTCCATCTTATTGTCTTCTGCAAAACATCATAAGTCTTTTTTCGATTTTCTCTTGATTGCTGACTTCTTTCTGTCTTTGCTTCTTCTAAGTATTTTCATGATTGATTCTGATTTCGGCTTATATTGTAATATATTCCACATGATTTGTTTGATGTATTTCATCCTTTCATGTGTATTATATGACTTGTATAATGATAGAAATACTTATCTTGTTGTTCTTCCATAAGTATAGTTCTTCTTGGAACATATTATCTTCTAAGAGATAGATATACAAGATATGTACACAGACTATGCAAACAAGATATGTACAAGAAATAAGAAGAGTGTTGTTACCTTCAGAAGAAGAAGTCTCTTTCATCCTGCTTAGTATTCTTTGTGGGTTCCTTTTCTTCAGAAACTGATGTTTCATGTTTCTCCTTCCTTTTCTTTAGCTCGGGACAATGATTCTTGTAGTGACCATACTTTCGACAGTTGAAACATTGTATTTCTGAAATATCTTTCTCTTGATTTGTCTTCCTCTTTGAACCAAAATTCCTTTTATTCCTGAAATTATTGAATCTTGATGTGAAGGCTTGATCATCGTACTTCTTTTGGGGTTTTTCTTTTTCACTGATCCTAGATTCTTCTTGAGCACAACAAGTCCAAAGTTCTTCAAATGTAGGATACTCCTTCCTTGTGTTCATGCTTGTGGAAAATGCTTCTCGCATCTTTGGAAGACCATTGAGTACTATGTTTGCCAATACCTTCTCTGAAATGATTTCTTCAATAGATTGTAGTTGATATCTTAAGTAAGAGATTCTCACAAAGTATGATGTTATGATGTCATCATCATTCATCTTCATGTCACAGAGCTCATTCTTCAAACTCATTATTTGTCCAATGTTTCTGACTAAGAAGAAGTTTATTAGGGAATCGTACATCTTCTTTGATGAGTCAATATTGGAGATGTAGGGTATCAAGTGGTATTTTATAGATTCCACTAAGATACTCATAGCATTGTTGTCACCGTCTTTGAACTTCTCCATAACTGCAACGTTCTACGGTTCCTTCTATTTTCCTTCTTCAAACTCCAGTTTCATGATCTTTCCTTTCACGATATACAACACTTTATTCTTGGCAAGGATGAGGTCAATCCTTGTCTTCCATCCTATGATGTTGGAAGCTCCATCTAACTTGTTTTCTGACTTCATAGAGTAAGTCATGGCTTCTTTGACTTGGTCAACCCTAGATCTGACTAAAAGCTCAAACTTGATGTCTTGGCTTGTTGAGAGTAATAGGAGATGCAATAGGCTAGGGTGCACTGATCTATCTAGAAATTAGGTCAATCCCTTCACTTAATGTGCCTCAACGAGAGGATTAGGGTTTCTGCAACTGCACCTGCTAGTAACCCTAGTGATACTGCTTTGGTGACTTCTCCTACTAGAAACCCTAGTGACAGTTCTTCAACGAGCTTAATATCCTTATGGCTATGTTTCCTTCCAGAAGTTAGACTGAATGAAGCAGGTGTGGGCCCATAACCTATTAGCATATAATGGATGTGCTTGTTTTACCATTGAAAATATCACTATTGTCACCCAACCATAGGCCGAAGCCACCCTCCGAGCACCTTAAACTTGATAGAGAATCACTCCGGAAGAAAACCCTAGGCTAGATATCCAAACAAAGGGTAGCACACCTTTCCCCAAGGATAGTGCAGCAACAAGAACTGATTAGATAGTCCAAACCCTAACCAAGAGATAGTCCAAGCCAAACGTGATCTACTAGCTACAACAGCTGCAATGGCATCTCTCCTCCAAACCTGTGCATAAAACTGGGCACTGCAGTGTGCACAAGTGTTTCTCTACAATTCTGAGACTGCCTACCAGAATGAAGACTGACCTCTTGTATTTATAGTAATTCTGGCTAACTGCCTCGTCCGACTTCTCATTCTGGGTATCTTTCTGTTCAGTATATATTATTTCTTCTGGCCAACTTCTTCTCTTGGAGGCTAATAACCTAATACAAGTTATATTTTTGAGTCGACATGTCTTCTAGGTTTATTAGCCAACTCATTAGGGTTTATTCTTTCTTCTCAAAGAATTCTATTCTCATCAGGTTTACATGTGGAGGTAAATACCTCCCGCAATGACCATAATATCAACAGACTTTTCGGTGGCTAAGTACAATAAGAAATATTTATTATAATTGGGAGGTTGAAGTAGAGGGGTAGACATAAGGGCACATTTCAATGATTTGAAAGAGAGCAGACCGACTTCGTCCCAACAGATTGGGACTCCATGTTTCAATAAATGCATGAACCATTTAGTGATCTCTGCATAGTTTGTGATAAAATGTCGAAGAAATTTCTCTTTTCCCTGTAAGCTTTGAAGCTGGGGGAATGTGCATCGGAGAGGCAACTAAACTATTTACTCAACCTTCAAAGGATCGACCATGATTTAATAAAAAATTGCATTTGTTAGGATTCAAGTGAATCTGATAGTAGCAACATCGTTCAAAGATTAGTTAAAGGTGTGCGGGATGATCAGTTCTCTTATGAGATCATGATGCTAGATCATTGAGATAAGCCTCAAATACATTTCTAAGGTCATGGAAAGAAAAATACATGGCCCACTGAAAAGTGGCTCCAACATTATTCAGGCCAAAAGGAATCTTACGATAAAAAAATGTGCCCCACAGACATATAAAGTTGTTTTATGATGGTTTTTGGGTTTGATCTGAATATGGTTATATCTTGAAAAACCATCCATGAATGAAAAGACCTCATAGCCTATGCATTCATCAGAAATTTGATCAATGAATGGGGTGGGGAAATTATCCTTTGGACAAGCCTTATTCAAGTCATGGAATTCCATGCACACATGAATCGTACCCTATTTTTTGTTAACCAAAATGGGATTTGACACCCATTGCGTCAACTGTACGGGGTAGATAAAACCGACTTTAAGAAATTTCTTTACTTCAGCCTTAATAGTTGCTTCTCTTCGAGGATTCACCAGATGAATATTCTGTCGGACTGGCTTGGCATCAGGGTAATCCGTTATCTTATTTTTGACTATTCTTGGATCAATGCCTGACATTTCCTCATAAGAATAGGAAAAAACATTGCAGAATTCCTTAAATAAGTCTGTATAGATTTGAATCTCCTAGGGGGAGCAGTGCGTCCCGATGAAAAAATTCTCCACGATGCCAGGGGTTATGGAGATATCTATAAGTATCGTTTTGGCAATACTTTCCATATTTCCCTCGCTGTCAATTGTGTGCATATCCAGAGGATTAACAGGAAAAGAAATGTCTCCAGTCATAGTCAACACAAATTCACCTACCTCTATTCTTCTTAACTCCAGGAGGAAATATGATCTATGATGGATATCATCCGAGAGTTTTTCTAGGCCAGTCAATGCCTCTATAATTTCCTCATTATAGGTCAAGAACAAGTATAAATATTTTGTAGTGGTGAGGGAAACTTGAGCCCAAATAAGCTCGAGAATTTGATCTAACTCCTGTGCGAGAGTCGGATTGGGGTCGGCCGAAGCTTGCTGGATGATACTGTAAACACATTATGTCACAGACAAGGGCATAGACATGATAGGATGCCCTGTCCCTTCCATTGTATCTGATGGGAAAGGAATATTCCATGGATCATGAAAGTAAGTCATTCGGAATGAGGACACTTGAAAAATATCAGCCCTAGGCTGGTCGAGGACAGTCGATATAAACTTGATATCGCTAGAAGGAGGCGGGAAATCGAAAGTACCCATCAAAGGTTGGCACAAACTAACCACCACATTAATGACACCAGGCTAAGGGTTATCAATCATCAAGACCGTGGATGCCCCTGATGAAGGGTCAGGCTAGGAGAAGAACAACTAATCAATGGTTACGATTCAACCCTCGTGCAGAAACAAAAAGACCCAAAAAACTGTGGCAACCACTGCATCCATTGCATAAGTACAAATACTTCCGAACATGAGGTTGTAGTCGAGAGGTGCATCGAACACTTTAAATTCGATGCACATGGTCTTCCCTCCTAATTGCACAGGGAAATAAGGAATGATTCCATGTGGTTTGAATGAACGACCGTCAAAATCAGTAAGCAAAGTACATGACAGAGACAAAAATGGTTGGCCAATGGTCTTCCAACATGCCAACGACATCACACAAGTCGAGAATAAAGGCGCCCTCATCAACCAATGTACAAAAAAAATTTCGAGTAAAATATTTTGTGGGGTGAGCCACTACTTTCTAAAACGCAATGTGGTATGGGAGATGAGGTTTCAAGTGGGTCGTATCGAGAACGATCGTTCTCGAATTACAAGTCTTTGCATATCCTAGAGTAGATAACAGAGCCTTTTTCTGCAAAGCGAAGCTCTGGAGGACCTCCAAATAAGACATCATGCAAGGGGTTTGTGAGAAATCCTCCACCATAGAGTAATTCTAGGTAGCCCTCACGTTTGGATTATGAGAATCTTTCTTGAACTCCCCTTTCAAGATGCATGTCATTGTTTTTCCAATCATCCTCTCAATCTGGAGAGGAACATGTGGTTTTGTGTCTTCTTTACCCTTTTCAGTAGATTCTGGCATTCTGTAATCATGTGCCCTGGTCACTATATAAGCGTCACCTTTCATCATATAAACATTCACACCCGAGGGATTACTAGAAAATGCGGGGGGTCCCTGACTACCCCCATCCATGCTCGAAGAGGCTTGAGTCATATTTTTCCCATGTGGAAATGGGTTTGTTAACACAACAGGCTGCTGCTACACCAATAACTTATGGGCCTCTATGAGTTGAGGGCACAAGTGATTCAGGTGGTCCTCTGTGCAAAGGTTACACAAATAATTCGACTTTCTCTTCTCTATGTTTCCCCTGCCAACATTGTTGTTGGGTTTCTTATCCCCCTTACCCTTCTTGTTTCATTGTTTCTTATTCCCTTTAGGATTTTGGTTGGATTTTGGGTTCGCTGATTGCACACTCTGTATGTCCAATATTTGGGTAGGGGGAATAGTCAAACCATAGGTCTAGCTGGTCGCTTTTAGTTTTATTGACAATTGTTGCAATTGATTTGACAACTGATCAATGGAATGTGCTTGTGATGAACCAAATATACCTTTGGCATGTGGTCCAAACTTTTGTCTGGCTTGTCAAGTATGGACCTGTTGGCAGCCAATTCACATTTTTCCACTGACTAATAAGCTGCCTACACCAATGTTTTGCAAACATTGTTTTTTTTGTCGCAATTTTCAAATAAACGACACTTTTATTTTTGCGACGTTTGCACATTTACCTTCGTTTTGTTTTCATGACTGTAAGCATGAAAACTTGGTCTTTCGAAGTCACATTAAAATCATTATTTGAACTGTCATTATTCTCCTTGTCGATATGCCCATTGCGCTTACCTTTTAATTATCATTTTGGCAAGACTTTTTGATCTGTACTCATTGGACATTCTTGGATGGATTGTATGACTTTGTCTCATTGAGTTTGCGATTCATTGGCATTTGGATTTACAAGTTCTTTGATCTGATCTACTTGACCATTGGTTTCATGAAAATATATAGGTGTTATGGTTAAACCCTTGATATATTTCATTTGACATGACCCCTAGTTTCAAAACGCATTGGTACCTCACTTAAACCCTTGATATGAATTGATACGTCGCATGTCACATAGTCAAAACATTGGTATTGGTTTCGATTTGTATGTTGGGTGTTTAAAACTATGGCATAACTTTGATTGCACGCGTTGTTTTAATACACTTACCATTGGTTTCATTGGTTGGGCAAATGACATGATTGTTAAACCATACTATAGTGGGTCGAACAGCTATAAGCGCCGACGGTTGTACCATTATCAATGACTATTATGCATGGAAGAAATAAGCTCCACCACCTTCGCATGCTGCCATTAATGTCTATCCCTTACCCATGTTTCACCTCTATTAGCTCGGGTGACTCTTCGTGCACTCTGCTCCTGTGTGTGCTATGATCCAAACCTTGGACTTACCGTGTGTTTGGTTCCATGGAACCAGTGGTGCGAATCAAGCCGAACGGTAGCCAAGCCTTGCTACTATTCGACAATGCTCGGAAAGACTTGGAGGATAATGGCTGGCTCACCTTTGTACAACGATTCAAGGGTTTTAATCTCTGTGTTGCACAACAGTTTGCCCTGACTTTTGATGGCTGTAGAGCCAAGGTGGGCGACATTCAATTGGAAATCGATGAGGATTTTATTAGTTTTGCTACAGGGTTACCATCGTCAGGCCAATGTTGGTTCAAAAAATCGAAAGTGGAAGAGGTGCCTTGGCCACTTCTGCTCGTCTCGCGAAAGGTCACATCCTATGACAGAGGTATGCCCATATCCATGCTTAAAGCACGATGGCATGAACTTTTGATAGTAGTTAAACAATTCGTGACCTGTGAGGGTCGATATGGACTCATTTTTCTCTACCACCTGCGTTTGTTAATGAATTTTATGGGATAACCGTTGAATATGCCCTTTTACTTCCAGTGTAGCCTATATAAAATGTCGAAAAGGTTTAAATGGGAGAAGGCTGACAGTAGCCTGTTTGACCATGGACTAATTAGAATTATCATTGTTCATCACTTAAGTCTCCACGGTGATAGCTGGCGAGCTTTTATCGCTCGAAATGGTTTTGATGATACAGACCCTGTCCATATTGAAAAGCCTCTGGTTAATGAAACCAAGGTCGAGCCACCCATGCCCTTCCATGTCCTACTAACTTCTCCTAAGATTTTGGTCGACCCTGATATTAACTTACCAGAAGTTATAACTGACAAGGCCGAGGCTATAAAAAAGCATGTAAGCAAAAAGACGAAGGCAAACCCTATTGTTGATGCCAAGGGTAAAAAGAACGCTCGGCTTATTTCGAGAATGGCTAGGAATAAGCCTAAACCTAGTGTTGAACAGAAGCCCATTGTCCTTAGTGAGGATTTAGACTCTGACATAGAATGCTTCTTAGCCAGTGAGTACCCTTACTCACAGGGTCTGTGCTTCGAGCTGCCTTATGACTTCGTGTTGAATCTTCCCCCTTGCTTAAAAAATAATCCTAGCTACCCTAGGATTAAACTACCTAATGAAACCCTCGGAAACCTAACCAAACCCTCACCTGCACTTTCAAATCCCACACAGTCGTCCTATGACCAATGTGATTTGTGGTTGGAAAGATACTATATAGATGTTCCCCTACTTCAATCGAAAATCCAATCATTGGAAAATCAATTTGCATTATTGACCATCCAAAGGGACAAACTTCAAGCAACTGATAGGAAGCAGAGAAACACTGGTTCCATCATTTTCAAGAATGTTGAATCGGCTACAGCCATTCTCAACTCCAAAATGTCATGATCAAGCCGTCTGCTCATCGTACAGGTATGAATTTTGATATCGCTTTTGTTTTGTGAATGACCATGATTAATATAATGATTTGAATTTGGTTTTCGAATATATTTGTTTATCTTTCGAAAAGGCTCTGTCATAATGTGTTCATCCTGTATATTGTTTTCGTTTTGCTAAAAATAAATGAAATTTCGATTTGGATACATGATTTTCTCATACCCAGTTTAGTCACTGATAGATTTTTATCAAATTTCATTGGTTTTTGATTGGATTTGATTTGTTCATTTGTCTGATTGAGTTAACGAAATCAATGGTTTTCTTTTGATTGGATTTGTTTTGTATATACTCTGAATAAGAAGTTTTCATGCTAGATTTAGAATACGATCATGTTTTGATTTGATTTCGTTATAGTTTGTATTCCGTGATTGTCAAATGATTTCGTGAGTTTGGTTGTTACAATATTTTAATATGCTTTGTCATATAATTTCCTAAATCAGGAATACAACTCTGATCGTTTCCAATTTGGGAAAAATGACTCTGTTTTTATGGAAACAATACTCTCATTTAAAGCCTGTGCAAATGATATTTCATGCCTAAATCATGGAACGGTTTTGATACACAATGACTATGTTAAGCTTTAGCTGTTCGATTCGCTTGATTGGATTGTTGTGTATCTTCAGTTAGTTCGATCATTTTCATGAGTTGGATTCGTATCATAAATGTTGCTCTGTTGGATTTTAATTTGCAAAACGAATTGATCGACATTTGTTATCTCTATCAAATCCGGTTATAATTTGTTTGAAAGCAAACGATTTTGATCAAGGTCAATCGATTTTTGTCTGTCCCAATTTGCAATAACAAACGATCGGATAATTCTTACGAACACTGTTACCAACTGATTGATCCTATTATGATTTCATTTGAGTTGATTTACGCGCCAGTTTGAGTTAATCCACTCGTGGCATGGATCATTTGTTATGTCAATACAGTTATAACGATTTGAAAATGATCTTGTTTGGATTCGATCGTGTCTCTTGTTTATGAGGCAGCATAACAATTGCTTGCAATTTGTTTTAATTATATTGATTTCAATTTTATATGAAATGATTTCATTGTTGTTTGATATGATTTTGTTCACCCGACTTTGTTGCAACGAACGAAACAGAGTACACCTATCTCTATAATCAGTTGATTGATCTTGGTCTTGTTTGATTTCAAAATGGTATAACAATTTCAATTTGAATGATTAGTTTTCAAATAGCTATTGGATGTTAGTTGAATTTAATTCTTTAAAATATTTTGAATCGATTTTAATGCTGATTCTGTGTCTTATTTAGACCATCTACAGAATCTCAAGATTCTATAGTTAGTCTATAGAATTAAATCTTTTATCATTTTATTAATAAAATACCCTTCTAACTTGTCCATTTTTTACCCTTTTCAGGTAAATTCGAATTGCATGGGACATGCTGGACAGTTTAAGAGATATTTGTGTGCTTTAGTTTTATTTTAGGTTCCTATTTTAGTCAGACTTGGGATATCTTCCCATATTTTCTGTAAACAGTTTGATAACTTCTACAGGGATGTTTTACCCTGTAGAGGGTCTTTAAATACTTGTTATTTTTTGTAATAAGGGGCATCCTCACTTGTGGGAGAACCAGGCTATGGATTTCTAATACAAACTAAGACAGGAATTGATGTTTTGCTACATCTTTCGCTTTCATAATATCAATCTTTTGTTTCAAGTTTATGCATGTCACTTTGCAGTTGATTATAGACTACTTTAGCTATCATAGTCTATTGTAGAATGATATGAATTAATTAATGTCTCATCCATACCTGATTTCTTTCAATACTTAAAAATACAGCAATTACATTATTCAGTGAATGAATGACATATTTCTCTTCTTCATCAATTGAATTATTTTGTATAGATCTTTGCATACGGGTTTGTCTAATTGTGAAGATTTATAAATAATAAGATTGTTGTAAATTTTTATGTCTTGTTTGTCCTGTAATTATATTGAAGAGCACTGTAGCTATCATTTACGAGAATCTCCTGGATAATTCGGTGCGGGTTTCCTCCCTCTGACCAGCTAAGACAATCATCATACATAGGACAAATCTGGAGCGTTTCTCCTGGTCAGTTTGTTGTTTATTTGTTAGTTTATTTGTTAGTATAATTTAAGTAGTTCAGTTAGTATATTAGTTCATTAGTTTAGTTAGTTTTTGTTTTATTTCTTGTTCATAAAAATATAAAATCAACAAAAAATATCTCTCTCTTCCTTAGGACAGAATATAAACGAGTTTTTTAGGTTTTATTCAAATCTGTAAATTGTAGATATTGTACATTTTGTGAATAAGTTATATTTCTGTTAGTAGTTAGATAGTTAATTAGTTAGAGTTAGTATAGTATCAGTTAGTAGATTTTATATATAGAATAGTTAGATTAGTTTGTTTGTTTAATAGTTAGTTTTAGTTAGATTAGTTTAGTTTGTTTTAATTGTTATTGTTAGTTAGATTAGTTATTGTAGATTAGTTTTATTTTTGTTTTCTTAGGACCTTAGATCGGCTAACGAAGCCACTAAACCCGTCAGGGTGGTTCATCCCAAATGGCTTGGGTTATTAGACAACCCCGGACCGGTTCCACTCTTCCAGTTGATGGACGGTCAATTTTGCCCATCAACAAATGGCGCTAAAAAGAGGGCCTGAACTTAATTAATGGCACGAGGCAGTCGCAAGACTCCTCCACCACCTAATCGCTCGCCTATAGTGACTAGAATCCATTCAAATGATAATATTCCCCTTCAAACAACAACTACTTCAACCGACGATCCACAGATCACAGTTGAGCTAGAAACCCCTAATCCTATAGGTGGTGACATACAAGAGATTGTCTGTCAAACTCTTATAAAAAAACATAGTGCCTTAGCCCATTTGAGGCAATCTAACCGTCCGTGGAACCAACCTTTGGATTTCTCTGATATCAGAGAACAATTAGGAGGCACTGATCTCACTATGAATCCTTCAGATCCAATCTTAAATCCTGCTATAGGAGGATCTGGGATACCCCCTTCACCACCCCCATCATCTTCATCCTCTTCTGGAGGAGATTCCTTTGATGAAGGAGATCCCCCCTCTCGGCCTTCCACACCCACTACCCCAATGGAAAATCAGAACAACCCTGCTAGACCCTGGCTTGACCAGGATGCCATAGTTGTACCTAGAGATCATCATCATTTACCTAAGCATCCGGAGAAATGGCTTCCCAAGTTTGAACTTGACACAAAATAGATCGTCGAAGATCACATAATTTTTTTTATGTTAGCCATAAGACTCCGCAATGTCGAACATGAAGACGTCATCTATAGGTTATTCCCTTATACTTTCGAGGGTAATGCATCCACATGGTACTTTTCCCAGCAACCCCATACCATCGTGTCTTGGGAAAAGTTTGAGTCATGCTTTTTGGAAAAGTTCAGAGACGGTAAACCTCCAGAAGTCCTAGTCATGGATATTTCTAGCTTAAGAATGAACCCAAAAGAAAAAGTTAAAGACTTTAATCAAAGATTTTTAACACTTAAAAATCGAATCCCTATGGATTCCATGCCTGCTGAGAGTCTTATAATAACATACTACACTAAAGCTTTGCATCAAAGTATATCTATTTGGGTTAAACGATCTAAGAAAGCCACATTGTTAGAAGCCTTCGAGGAGGCCATCCAGATTGAAAAAGACATAGTTAGTCTTAAAGACTCTACTAGCAATGAAACAGAGACTAGTTCTTTTTCCAAAAAGAAGATCGAAATCCTTCCCATACCCACTCAAAGTAAAACACAACCTGAAAGCTCTGATTTAGAAAAATTAACCAAAGTAGTTCAAAAACTGTCAAATCAAGTTATAGACTTAAAAAGAATGACCGAAGAAGCTTCCTCGAGCAAAGGGCCCTACAAACCCCCGTTTCGGAGGCCTTTTCCTACCAACTGACCTAATCCAACCACAGAAGGCCTAAATATAGAAAGTCTGCAATGCGCTCTTCAAACAATTCTAGAAGCCCAACATAACTTGATGCCTCCTGAGATTCCTGAGGAGGTACTTGAACAAGAGACAGTTCAAGAAGAAGATTCTTCTCCTAACATTTTTGGACACTTCTCGGATAACATCTTTCAAGCTAACTTCGAGATAGTGCACCCCTATAATACTAGGAGTAAGACAACAAACAAACCTTCTTCTGAAAACACTACAAATTCACCTCCAAAGCAATCTAAATCAGCTGAGACTAAACAGAGTAATGTGAACCCCAACTTATATTATGATGTAGTTGAAGATCTTAAAAAGTTAAGGGATAACATTTCTATTTATGAGTTATTGAAGTTTCCATTTCTGCTACAAAAATTGTTGCAGAATATCTCAGAAAATGGCAAAAATGGTAATTCAAGTGGTAACAAGGTTGTGAAGAACAAAGTCCCTCAGAAGAATTCCACTAAAAATAATCCTGATCCTCAAGATAAAGGAAACCTTCCTGTAAGTAATGTAAATAATGTAAATAATGTAGATAAAATAGCTTTAGAAACTGCGAGTAAAAAGCCACAAGATACTACTCTTAGTACTCACAAAAATGTACATGCATTCCTGTTAACTTTCAAAATATTTAATAGAAACATGCACAATTGTATGGAAGACTCAAGAGCATCATCCAATGTGATGCCATGGTTTGTATGCCAGAAAATTAACGCAGAAGTTGAACTCTCTACTTTAAAAATCATACAACTTGATCGGACAAATGTTAAAGTTATGGGCGAACTAAAGAATGTGCTTATTAGATTATCGTCTAACCCCAAGGTTCATCAAGTTATCGATATAATTGTTGTGGATATCCCAAAAGTGTATGGTCTATTTTTAAGCATGGACTGGTCAGAGAAGCTACATGGTTATTTCTCGACAGATTAGTCTCATCTATGGCTTCCAGAGAATGGCAAGCCTAATAAAATCAAATTAAATTGTGAGTGCTACCTTAAGTTCACGGTCACAGATTTGAATGATCCCAACGAACCATTTTCACCTTCTGTCGATTCACCCGAAGTACAAGGGATGGACACCTTCTTCAGTAATTTCATGGCCGAGGCTTCACCTATCACCAATCTAGAACAGTAGTCTGAGATTGTAGCATATATGCAGCCAACAACTTCTACACAACAGTCTCATTTACCCAGTGGAAATCAAATTTGGTCTTTGTATTTCGACGAGTCAAAGTCCAAAGAAGGAGCTGGAGTAGGCTGAGTCATTATCGATCCGGCAGGTAACAAAACATTGATTGCATGTAGGTTGGAATTTGAATGTACTAACAATACTAGAGAATATGAAGCTTTACTGCAAGGTCTCAGAAAAGCTTCGGATATGAACATTCAAAATTTAACCGTCTTTGGCGACTCTGAAATAGTGGTTAGACAGGTAAGAGACTCTATCCACTGTCTATCTCCACATCTCAAAAGCTACCAATCCGAGGTATGGAATTTAATGAATAAATTTTTTGCTTTCAATATAAATTCTATTCCTATATTGAATAACTCTGAAGCAGATTTATTAGCTAATGTAGCTTCTAAACTTCTTCCTGCAGAAGGCTTGTCCCCAAACACATTCTCCGTCGAGCTGTTATTCCAGCCATCTGTCCCCGACAACATCACGAACTGGAGAGTATTTGACAATGATAAGCAGATTATTAACTTTCTGCACATGGAAGAAACTTTTCAAGTTGTGGTGATAGACGAACATACACACGATGACAATTTGCGCGATTTCACGGTAATACCAGATCCGAGAACTCCTGAATCTTCATCGGATATGGTAAACTTGATCCCTAAATCTATAGTTATATTAGAGAAGTTTTATGATCTTCAATATAAATTTAAAAAGATGGTCAACTGTAAAACCAATAGTTCCTCGTTATCTTATGAAAAGGTGAACTTAGGAACTAATGAAAATCCTCAGTGCATTAATCTAGGGTTGGGGTGTTTTCAACAAGAAAAAGCTTCTTTTATTAAATTGTTCAAAGACTTTAAATATGTCTTTGCATGGATGTATGATGACCTTAAAAATTTTGACCCTAACATAATACAACATGTTATTCCGATGAAGCCCCAAACCTTACCCTTTCAACAAAAACTGAGGAAAATGCATCCTAAACTTGAACCAACCGTTCAAAAAGAATTGAATAAGCTCCTAAATGCTAAGATAATTTTTCCTGTTAGGCACACTCAATGGGTTTCTAACCTTGTCCCAGTCCGGAAGAAAAGTGGGGAAATTCGATTCTGCATCGATTTCCGAAACCTTAATAGAGGGTCTGATAAAGACAACTATCCTGTCTCGCCCATGGAACAGATCCTTCAACAGGTATCTGGTTCCGAGAGGCTATCTTTACTGGATGGTTTCTCAGGGTACAACCAAGTCCTGATGTCTCCACCAGACCAACTTAAAACTACCTTCTGTACTCCGTGGGGCACTTATGCTTATCGTAAAATTCCCTTTGGATTGATTAATGCTGGCGCCACTTTCCAGAGAGCAATGGACATTGCTTTCTGAGGCCTAATCAATCAATCCGTCATAGTTTACTTATATGATGTGACTGTATTTTCTAAAAACAAAAACGATCATCTAGCTCACTTACGAGCCGTCCTACTACGATGTCGTAAATACAGCATCTCTTTGAATCCTAAAAAATCCATCTTTGCAGTAGAAAAGGGTAAACTCTTGGGATTCATTGTGTCTAGTGAAGGGATGATTATTGACCCCAAAAGGACTCAAGTCATCACAAAATTTCCCCCTCCTACAACCAAAAAATCTATGTAGTCTTTCTTAGGCCAGATTAACTTTGTGAGAAGATTTGTCCCCAGCTTCTCTGAAATGGTCAGACCCTTGCAAAACTTGATTAAGAAAGACACCCAATATCACTGGGGACCCCTAGAAAACCAAGCTTTTAATGCAATAAAGAAGGCCATTATAGACGCTCTGCCTCTCATGAGCCCAGATTTTTCTCAAGACTTTACACTCTACACTTTTGCTTCTGACCGTTCCTATGCCGCCGTCCTAACCCAAAAGAATGCCGAAAAAAATGAAGTACCCATCGCCTTTATGAGCTCTTCTTTCAAAGGCGCTGAACTTAATTACCCAGCGGTATATCGGCAAGCCTACGTTGTTTTCAAAGAAGTTAATCACTTATGGTCCTATCTTTTGAAGTCAAGGACTAAAGTCATTGTTCCCTACCCAACCGTCAGGAACTTGTTAGTGCAGAAGGAACTAGGAGAAAAGAGGGCTAACTGGGTCACCTCCTTTCAGGAATATGATTTAGAAATCACCCCGGCTCAGATAGTGAGAGGCCAAGGGTTATGCAAGATAGTTTCTAATTCAGCAGCAGGACAACAAGAAGAAAGCGATACGTCAAACCTAGGACAACAAGATCAAAATCTAATCTGTTGCGCACAAAACTCTATCAGTCTTTGGTATGACGATATAAGATTCTGTCTTGAACATGGGTCAGCCCCCCGTCACCTGGACCCTACTAAAAGAAGAGTGTTGAGATTAAAGTCTGCTTCTTTTCATTTGGTTAATGGTATCCTGTTTCGTCAGAGTTTTGACCGCGTACTGATGCGATGTCTTGAAAAAGACGAAGCAGAAAAAGTTTTGCTCGAGTTGCATGCAGGAGAAGTTGGTGGTCATTTTGGTGGTGACACCACTGCCCATAAGGTCCTGAGAGCCGGTTATTACTGGCCCACACGTTTTAGAGACGCCAATGCCTTGTGTCGTAAATGTATCATTTGTCAGAAAGCATCAGGGCGGTTACAAAAACTAGCCTTTCCTTTACAGCCCGTTTCAGTAGACTCTCCTTTTCAACAGTGGGGCCTTGATATCATAGGTCCAATAAACCCCCCGTCCTCACAACAACACAAGTTTATTGTGATAGCCACAGATTACTTTACCCGATGGTTTGAAGCTGCTGCGTTAAGAACTGTCAACACCAGTCAGGTAATTGCCTTTTTAAATTCGAATTTTATCACTCGTTTCGGTATCCCTGACTATTTAGTATTCGATAATGCTTCTTACTTTTCCTCTCTTGAGATGAGCGAGTTCACTTTGGAAAAAGGAATTAAGTTGAAGAATTCTACTAGCTATTACCCCCAGGGCAACGGATTGGTAGAATCAACAAACAAGAACTTGATTAAAATCATCAAGAGAACGGTGGTTGAAAATCACAAAAATTGGCACAACGCACTGTTGAACGCACTGTGGGCTGATAGGGTAACACCAAAAGTTGTTGTAGGTAACTCCCCCTTTTTTCTCGTTTATGGCAGAGAAGCAATTATGCCACCTCACATTCTTCTTCCTTCACTACAATTGTCGCACAAAGTCCAAGAAGAAGATTTTCTCCCTTTGGAAAACCGAATTAACGCTTTGATGAAGCTAGAAGAGGTAAGAGCCCAAGATAAACATAAGTTAGATCAACATCAACTATCGGTTAAAAGATGGTTCGATTCTAACTCTACTTTTGATAGGAATTTTGAAGTAGGTGACCTTGTACTGAAATGGGACAAACCGCATGAGGAATAGGGAGAGCACACGAAATTTCAAAACTTATGGCTTGGACCATTTTTAATTGCTGAAAAGTTGGGTCCTAGTTCTTTTCGATTGCAGAATCTTGAAGGGAAGCTTGAAACCTATACGGTGAATGGCCAAGCCCTGAAAAGATACTTTGCTTGATAACAACCCTTGTATATTATGTACATATTTTTCTTTTGTTTTCTTTTTCGTTTGCTTTCTGTTTTTTATTTTTCTTTTAATTTATCAGTTTGTGTTTTTGGAAAACACACATACCTATGTACCGAGCTATTCAGATAAAGAAAACAAAAAATTCCTTCACTGAAATAACTTCTGAGAAATTTTCACAAACATCAGTGGTATATTTTTGAAATTTATATCTATAATGGAAAAGTCTGTTGTTTGAAATAAGTTGACTGATTTCGATCTCTGAGTAAAGCTTGTCATGGTCATCTATTATCTTTTTATGTTGTCCCTATTCCTTAAGGGAATGACTCAGAAGATGTCTCCCTGTCTTAGGAAGTTGTTTTTGTAAATAAAACATCTCTGGATCTAAATAAAGGACAGTTCTACAAAATTATGATGAGGTCTGAAAAAATATGTTAAAATATCATGATTTTCAGCGTCACCCCGCTCAACTATATATCTATGAAAAAACAAAACAAAATAAATTATTGATAAGAGTTGTGGGAAGTGCTTGTAAACCCGCCAGGATACTGAATAGGTCTGCTGGTAGTAAGTAAATGCATGCATGATGCCAAGGCAACTTCACCGGGGTACTGAACAGGCCCGCTGGTAGTGAAGCAATGTCAGGTATATGAAAATTTGTAAATAAGAAACCTCTTTAATGTCCTTTATTATGATCTAGAAATTCTTGGCAGGATACAGATGTTAGAGTGGGTTAAATGGCAACCCTCGAGGCTATGGACGCCTGCTGGAAGCAGTGGCTATGCCAATAGTATTGGAGATTTTATCTTTAATATCGTGATTCGTTGGTCTTAAGACTGTTATCAGTTTTCATCTTTTGAAACACTACTGGAATAGTTGGTTAATGATGATGTTTATACGATTTTCTGGTTGTTATTTTTGAGTTGGAATTATATGTGCTATCCTAATCTGAATTTGTTCCTTTTGGCAGAGATAACTGCTTCTACCAGTGTGTCACCATTGTTGGCAGCCAATTCACATTTTTCCACTGACTAATAAGCTACCTACACCAATGTTTTGCAAACATTATTTTTTTCGTTGCAATTTTCAAATAAACGACACTTTTATTTTTGCGACGTTTGCACATTTACCTTCGTTTTGTTTTCACGACTGTAAGCGTGAAAACTTGGTATTTCGAAGTCGCATTAAAATCATTATTTGAACTGTCGTTATTCTCCTTGTCGATATGCCCATTGCGCTTACCTTTTAATTATCATTTTGGCAAGACTTTTTGATCTGTACTCATTGGACATTCTTGGATGGATTGTATGACTTTGTCTCATTGAATTTGCGATTCATTGGCATTTGGATTTACATGTTCTTTGATTTGATCTACTTGACCATTGGTTTCATGAAAATATATAGGTGTTATGGTTAAACCCTTGATATATTTCATTTGACATGACACCTAGTTTCAAAATGCATTGGTACCTTGCTTAAACCCTTGATATGAATTGATACGTCGCATGTCACATAGTCAAAACATTGGTATTGGTTTCGATTTGTATGTTGGGTGTTTAAAACTATGGCATAACTTTGATTGCACACATTTTTTTAATACACTTACCATTGTTTTCATTGGTTGGGCAAATGACATGATTGTTAAACCATACTATAGTGGGTTGAACAACTATAAGCGTCATCGGTTGTACCGTTAGCAATGACTATTATGCATGGTAGAAATAAGCTCCACCACCTTCGCACGCTGCCATTAATGTCTATCCCTTACCCCTATTTCACCTCTGTTAGCTCGGGTGACTCTTCGTGCACTCTGCTCCTGTGTGTTCTATGATCCAAACCCTGGACTTAACATGTGCTCGGCTCCATGGCACCAGTGGTGCGAATCGAGCTGAATGGTAGCCAAGCCTTGCTACTATTCGACAATGCCCAGAAAGACTTGGAGGATAACGGTTGGCTCACCTTTGTACAACGATTCGAGGGTTTTAATCTCTATGTTGCACAACAGTTTGCCTTGACTTTTGATGGTTGTAGAGCCAAGGTGGGTGAAATTCAGTTGAAAATCGATGAGGAGTTTATTAGTTCTGCTACAGGGTTACCATCCTCAGGCTAGCGTTGGTTCAAAAATTCGAAAGTGGAAAAGGTGCCTTGGCCACTTATGTTCGTCTCGCGAAAGGTCACATCCTGTGACAGAGGTATGCCCATATCCATGCTTAAACCACGATGGCATGACCTTTTTATAGTAGTTAAACAATTCATGACCTGTGAGGGTCGATATGGACTCGTTTTTCTCTACCACCTGTGTTTGTTAATGAATTTTATGGGATACCCGTTGAATATGCCCTTTTACTTCCAGCATAGCCTATATAAAATGTCGAAAAGGTTTAAAAGGGAGAAGGTTGACACTAGCTGGTTCCACCATGGACTAATTAGACTTATCATTGTTCATCACTTAAGTCTCCATGGTGATAGATGGCGAGCTTTTATCGCTCGAAATGGTATTGATGATATAGACCCTGTCCAGATTGACAAGCCTGTGGTTAATGAAACCAAGGTCAAGCCACCCATGACCTTCCATGTCCTACTTCCTTCTCCTAATCTTTCGGTCCACCATAATATTGACTTACCAGACATTATAACTGAGAAGGTTGAGGCTATAAAAAATCCTGTAAGCAAAAAGGCCAAGGCAAACCCTATTGTTGATGCCAAGGGTAAAAACAACGCTCGGCTTATTTTAAGAATTGCTAGGAATAAGCCTAAACCTAGTGTTGAGAAGAAGCCCATTGTCCTTAGTGAGGATTCAGACTCTGACATAGAACGTTTCTTAGCCAGTGAGTATCCTTACTCACAAGGTTTGTGCTTCGAGCCGCCTTATGACTTCGTGTCGAATCTTCCCCCTTGCTTAAAGAATAATCCTAGCTACCCTGGGATTAAACTACCTAACGAAACCCTCGGCAACCTAACCAAACCCTAACCTGCACTTTCTAAGCCCACACAGTCGTCCTGTGACCAATGTGATTTGTGGTTGGAAAGATACTATATAGACGTTCCCCTACTTCAATAAAAAATCCAATCATTGGAAAATCAAGTTGCATTATTGACCAGCCAAAGGGAAAAACTTCAAGCAACTGATAGGAAGGAGAGAACCACTGGTTCCATCGTTTTCAAGAATGTTGAATTGGTTACAACCATTTTCAACTCCAAAATGTCATGATCAAGTTGTCTGCTCGTCGTACAGGTATGAATTTTGATATCGTTTTAGTTTTGTGAATGACCAGGATTAATATAATGATTTGAATTTGGTTTTCGAATAGCTATGTTTATCTTTCGAAAAGGCTCTGTCATAATGTGTTCATCCTGTATATTGTTTTCGTTTTTCTAAAAAGAAATGAAATTTTGATTTGGATACATGATTTGCTCATACCCAGTTTAGTCACTGATAGATTTTTATCGGATTTGATTGGTTTTCGATTGGATTTGATTTGTTCATTTGTCTGATTGAGTTAACGAAATTGATGGTTTGCTTTCGATTGGATTTGTTTTGTATCTACTCTGAACAAGAAGTTTTCATGCTATATTTAGAATACGATCATGTTTTGATTTGATTTCGTTATAGTTTGTATGTCGTGATTGTCGAAGGATTTCGTGAGTTTTGTTGTTACAATATTTTAATATGTTGTGTCATATAATTCCCTAAATCGGGAATACAACTCTGATCGTTTCCAATTTGGGAAAAATGACTCTATTTTTATGGAAACAATACTCTCATTTAAAGCCTGTGCAAATGATATTTCACGCCCGAATCATGGAACGATTTTGATACACGATGACTATGTTAATCTCCAGCTGTTCGATTCACTTGATTGGATTGTTGTGTATCTTTAGTTAGTTCGATCATTTTCATGAGTTGGATTCGTATCATAAATGATTCTCTGTTGGATTTTAATTTGCAAAACGAATTGATCGACATTCGTTATCTCTATCAAATCTGGTTATAATTCGTTTGAAAGCAAACGATTTTGATCAAGGTCAATCGATTTTTGTTTGTCCCAATTTGTAATAACAAACGATTGGATAATTCTTACGAACTCTGTTACCAACTGATTGATCCTGTTATGATTTCATTTGAGTTGATTTACGTGCCAGTTTGAGTTAATCCGCTCATGGCATGGATCGTTTGTTATGTCAATACAGTTATAACGATTTGAAAATGATCTTGTTTGGATTCGATCGTGTCTCCTGTTTATGAGGCAGCATAACAATTGCTTGCGATTTGTTTTAATTATATTGATTTCAATTTGATATGAAACGATTTCATTGTTGTTCGATATGATTTTGTTCACCCGACTTTGTGGCAACGAAGGAAACAGAGTACACCTATCTCTGTAATCAGTTGATTGATCTTGGTCTTTTTTTATTTCAAAATGGTATAACAATTTCAATTTGAATGATTTGTTTTCAAATAGCTATTGGATGTTAGTTGAATTTAATTCTTTAAAAGATTTTGAATTGATTTTAATGCTGATTCTGTGTCTTATTTAGACCAGCTACAAAATCGCAAGATTCTGTAGCTAGTCTATAGAATTAAATATTTTATCATTTTATTAATTAAATACCCTTCTAACTTGTCCATTTTTTACCCTTTTCAGGTAAATTCGAATTGCATGGGACATGCTAGACAGTTTAAGAGATATTTGTGTGCTTTGGTTTTATTTTAGGTTCCTAGTTTAGTCAAACTTGTGATATCTTCCCAGATTTTCTGTAAACTGTTTGATAACTTCTACAGGGATGTTTTACCCTGTAGAGGTCTTTAAATACTTATTATTTTTTGTAATAAGGGGAATCCTCACTTGTGGGAGAACCAGGATATGGATTTCTAATACAAACTGAGACAGGAATTGATGTTTTGCTACAGCTTTCACTTTCATAATATCAATCTTTTGTTTCAAGTTTATGCATGTCACTTTGCAGTTGATT
>SNQJ01S0078542.1:7794-19763 GCA_010110895.2 Picea sitchensis
CAATCTAATATATTTGCTGAAATTAAACAATCTAATATAAATCTAATCAAACTTATATCTAAATTAAACTACTTAATGGAAACAGTAAACAACAAACTAATTGACCTGGAAACGCTCCAAGTCTGCCCTGTGCATGATGACTTATTAAGCTGGTTGGAGGAGGGAAACTCGCACCGTTTAGCCCTTAATCTTTTCGTAAACGATCAACTATGTTTCTCCTTGAAGTATTTTATAGGACAAACAAGACATAAAAGAAAATCATAACAATCTTATGATTATAAATTCTTGCAATAAGGGAAACCTGTTATGCAAGGAATTATATATAACAATTCAATCTATGAAGAAGACAAAACTATCATTCACAAAATGAATTAACAATTGTTATGTATTTTATCTATTTGGAAGAAACAGGATATAGATGACAGTGATCAAGATTATATCATTTGCATTTGATTTATATAGTGAAAGTAGTCGTAAACCATAAGCAAAGCGATATACAAAACTTGAAACAAAATGTTGATATATTGAGAAGCTAAAGCTATGACAAAACATCAATTCAACTCCAGTTTGTATCAGAATTCCATATCCTTGTTCTCCCACGAAAGAGGATGTTGATTATTACAAAAATCATAAGTATTTATAAGTCTCTTCACAAGGTAAAACTTCCTTGTGGATAAAATCAAATAGTTTTATATAATCTGGGAGATATCCCAAAATCAACTAAACTAAGTAAATAAAATGCAAGTGAAATCTGTGAAACATCCCCTAACTACTCAACAACTTAGTTGCAAATTCAAGTTTACCTGCAATAGCATACAAATATCCAATTAGAAAGATATTTCATTAAGAAAATAATAAAAAATTGATTCTACAGACTTATCTACAGAATCATCTGATTCTGTAGCTAGTCAAGAATAGCAAACAGGACCAGATATCAATCAAATAAAATCAAATAAAATCATCTTTTAATAATCATTAAAAACGAATTATTAATGATTCAATTGAAATTATCATTCAAACTAAACAAATAAAAAAAATGAATTCAATCGGAACAAAGTAAAGAATGCTCTGTTTTCAGTTACCATAAATCATGGTTAAACCTTGATAGGCCTGTTTCATATCAAATGAAATCAAGCAGTGAATCAAGTCATATGAGATACGATGTAATCAATAAAACCATAATCGAACAAAATCGTAATCATATAAGATATGATTTGCCACTAATTATAATCGATACCATTGAACACAAAAAGATTTGTTACAGCTGTAACAATATAAAGTTCATGTCGTTTCAATCAACAGCAGAGATAGGAAGGCATAAGACTCAATTTGTTGTGATCGAATACCAATATGGAAGGCTGTTACGATATATTGAAAACGAAAAATGCATAACAGTATTGACCAAAAATCGACATAGATTTCGGTTGCTGGGTAGTAAATAGTCAAGATCGAACAACAGCAGTAATCACCATAAGCTCGGCAACAATCCAATAAAATCGGGTTTGAGCCAAATATAGAACAACTCATAATCCTGGGGATGATTATTTCCATTTTACAAATCTATTCGTAACTAAATATCCATTGTCACTCCAATTCAAAAGAGAACAGAGCCGACTGGCCACAACGAATTGACTGGGCGAGACTTGTATGACTGTTGCGATCCGAATTGGTTATGATTTACATGAGATCGTGTTTCAAAGTTTGAAATGCACAACAACTTGTCTATAATAGATGCAACAGAACATTCAATCGTAACCGATTTTAAAACAATCAAATCCACATCATTATTAATAGAATCAAAACCAAATCCAATTAAAACCTTAACGATAACAAAATTCAATTTACCAAACGCAATTATATATAGCAATGCATGCTTGTGTGACTGAGCAGGTCAATGATGTACACAGAGTTTATGAATATGTCATAAAAATGGGCGAAGGTCATACCAGCGAAATTGTTCGGGCTATGCCAATTTCGAATTGACGAATGTTGTAGCTGACTCAACATTTTTAAACAGAATTGAACCAGTTGTTTGTTGCTTCTTGTCAGTGGGTTGCACCTTGGCATTTTGACTGGTGAGTTTTGCCACCTGACCTTCCAGATCATGAATTCTGGATTGCAACATAGGCACATCTAGGTAGTATCTTTCCAACCATAAGCCACATTGATCGCATGGTGAAACAGCTTGTTGAGCAGGAGAGGGTTTCGATGAGTCACCAAGGGTTTCATGAGGTATTTCAATGCCAGGAAAATTGGGATCATCCGGAAAACAAGGTGGTAGGTTTTTAACAAAGTCGTAAGGAGGTTTATCACACAGTCCTTCTGAGTAGGGATACTCAGCTGCAAGGAAACGTTCAATCTCTGAGTCAGAATCTTCGCTGACCATGATAGGCTCAGGGTTAACAGAGGGTTTCGGTTTATTTCTCGCCATGCAAGAGATTAACCGGGCATTTTTCTTGCCTTTAGAATTTGCATTAGATTTAGCTTTAGGCTTTTTGGCTGTGAGTTTAGCAATTTCGTCCTGTTTTGTCACAGACATGGGCAAGTTCATAGGTGAGTCAGGTAGAGGTTTGGGTAGCAAAACATTGTAAGGCACAGGGGGGATAGGCTTGCTTTCGCTCATCACAGGTTTATCAACCTGTGGTGGACTTGAGTCCTCAAAGCTATTCCGACTGAGAAAATCACCCCAACTGTCACGACGTAACCCCAATTCATAAACCACAATCATTTTAATTAACCCATAATGGAAGAGGTTGGTATCGGCCTAGCTACGTTTGTACCTTTTAGCCATCTTAAAAAGGATTCTATGAAGGTAGTGAGGCATATTGAGTTCAAAACCCATAAAAACCATCAATAGACGAAGGTGATACAAGCAAATGAACCCGTACCTGCCCTCGCAAGTAATGAATTGCTTGATTATCATTAGCAGATCATGCCAGCGTTGTTTTAACATATTTGCAGGCCATCCTTTGTCGCAGGAGTTCACCATTCAAGATTGGAAGAGCAATGTCCATGGGACATCTTCCACTTTGTAATTTTTTGACCACTTATGTCCCGTGGCAGGCAGACTGGTTTCCGAGCTAAGAAATTGTTCATTAATTTCCAGTTGCACATCCCCAACCTTGGCTCGGCAGCCGTCGAAGGTTAACGCAAATTGCCGAGCCACGCTAGGGTTATAACCATCGAATTTTCTTATGAACGGGAGCCATCCGAACTTATCCAGGTCGTTATAAGCGCCATCGAACATCAGCAATGCTTGGCAACCGTTGGGCTCGGCCCTTACGACTGGAGCCATTGCTTGTGTGCATAGTAGGGTTTGAATCAAACAATACAAAATGCAGGAGAAAAAATCGATAGGGCTTAACAGCTGAAAGCGTTCAAAGGGGAATGAATCAATGTAATGCGTGCGAAGGTGGTGGGATTACCACTGCCATGTAGTGTATTAATGGCTGAGTACAGAGCTGTTCCATCAATAATCATAACGTTTAAAACATATTAATCGGCCAACCCAAATCGGTGAATAACCATATCAACGTACCATTAATCAAATGTATATGAAAACCATATGTTAAATTAATGCGCCAAGTGTATAGTTCAATCCAACATGAAATCCAAAAGTTTCACCAACGTGCCAGGTGTAAAATATTGCCATTCAAATATGAAATCAAACTGATATGTGACCCATGCGTTTTTTAGCATAATCAAAGTTTATAAACATTGCAACCAATGACTTTATGAAATCGATAAGTTAAGAAGTTATGATAGTAAGGATCACATTATATAAAACAAGATCAACCATGACCCTTATGAAATCGAATATAACCCATAACTTAATATGTTCAATGCCTTACCAAAGAAATCAAGTTGCGCAATCAAAGTAAATGGTCATAGTTTGAAAGTCATTCCAGCCATTTAATAGCAGACCAAAGGTAAGCACCAATCAGGATATCGAAATAAGAAAATCATGATAGTCCAAATAACGATGGAGGGGTTTTCACGCTTTCAGTCGTGAAAACTAAATCGAAATCAATTTTCAAATGTCGCTCGAAATGAAAATATCGTCTGTTTGCAAAATGCGACAAAAATTTGGAGTTCAAGAGACATAGGTGTAGGCAGCTTTTAGGGCAATTGAAAAAATTGAATTGGTTGCCAACAGACACACAATAGACATTATGTTTCGTACAAGTGACCCTTGGAGTTCCTATAAGAGAAAGTGAACACAACCAAAGGAAGACATGATAGAAGAACAAGTCTGAGGCAAGTTTGAGACAATGAGTTCAGATAGAGTTTCCAAGATGGAAGACAAGTATATAAGAGTGGGACACTCTGGGAGGTTTTGTTGAAGTTTGGAAATGTAGGCATGTTGGAGGCATGTGCGAGGAAGAACCGAAATGTATGTTAGCTTAGTGAAAGTATGTGGTAATGAAGGGACAACAAGTCTACGGTTGTGGGCATGTTTGAGATGCACTACAGGAGGTTGTGGAGATGATTGAGACAAATATTCTCGGTGTGATGAATTTTCTTATGAGTTTATTGATAAGGTGATCTGAGTCATGTGACTATGCTGAATTTGTAAATCGAGCCAGTGCTCAATTGTAACTGTTTCACAATAACAGAGACTTAGACGGGTGTTCGACATGGTTTTTGCCTCCCACACTATTTATGTCTATAATTGTTTGTTCCATAGTTGTTCTCTTGAATTCTCATGTACATGGATGTATGATTATATATGACTAAGTGTTAAACTATGTTAACAATTGTCTATGTATACAAGAGTTTCACTAGAGTAGGAGTGTGACTCGTTTGTAGCCTAGAACAGAGTATGGCTATGCTCTAGGTGAAGAGTCGTAGTCTGGATGAAGTATTCTTGGTGTGCCAAGCAACCAAGTAAGAACCTTTGTGATGATACATTCCCTCGGGAGGTGAACGACCCTCAGGAGGTGAATGATGGAAATATATGATCAATTGTCATGTGGGATTGTGACAAATCCAATATTTGGTATTGTTCTGACGTAATCCCCCATTTTGAATGTGGCTATTGAATTTGCCTTTTGGCATAGTTTTAGAGAGGATGAAGTACAATTTATAATTTAAGACAATCTTTTACAATATTTCTTCTCGTGACAGGATTCCTCCCATACTCGTTTGTAATATGCGGGAGATTGCACTCGAAATATATGACCACATATTACCCAATATTTCGATGTCTCAAGGTTCTCTCTATAATCCATGGGGCCTTTCTCTCGATAGATGCTATTACATATTACATTTCTGAGGTTACATCAGAAATTGGATCATGGAGCATGATACCAGGAAATCCCCTTGGACCTGAGAGTTGGGAGGCAGGCCTAGAGGAAACTTTTCTAGTAGGTAGTTCACTGCAATAGGAACTCAAAGTATCAAAAACTGCAATAGGAACAAAAAGGATCAAAACTATTTAATTCCTATGACTCCATAATAACCCAATGTACCTTCACTATAATACCCACGATTTCACATGGAGGAAGATGCATCTTCGATCAACATTTGGAAGCACATGCTCGAGACAAGGTTATTCTCTATTTCCTATTTTGGTATCAGAACCCGATCTTGATTAACTCCCTCACGGGATGGCCAGGAGGATGTGAGAGTCATGATATTCTAATCATATGTACACAGGTTAGCGTAGGTGAGAGTGATTATTTATTTTGTGAGTGAGCTTGTGTGTGTATAGTATGCACATGTGCATGAAGGTGGAGATGCTATCACCTAGTCAAAAAATAGAGGGAAGTTGTCATCTATTGTGTGAATTCTCGGTTTAAAGGAGGCATTGTTCTACCACCATTTTTTTTTATTGCTTCACTGATTGGAGGACCTCTACATGAGATGACATGACGCAAACCCCCACCATCTCTTGGGGCTCGAACGACCTCCCGTTCTAGGATCATTAATAGTATGGAGTTGAATCAGCTCTTAGGCTCCTACTTAGCCCTCAAAATATTATACCACATGCCTTATCTTCTTTAGTTGCGTGCAAATCTGTGTTCGCGAGAGTCTATTTTCCCATGCAGGGGAATCCACATGACCTTAAGCCAAGTCTGTGGGCTAACACCCTTGAATGGAATGGACTAAAACACTTCGGGACTCTGGGCTTTAGGGATTTTAACTGCTCCGAAGCACTATCCTCCTGAACTCGCAAACTCTGAACTACATCAAAGATCTATGGCTCCCAATGAATGTCGATATCTAGTGTCTCCATTTATTCTTCACTTTGGGCTTTGAAACTTTTGGTATCTTTGCAACCCAACCCTTCACAACCTTCGAATGCCAAATGGGTGGAGGCTAGATCTTCTCTCCACATGTCCCTCATCAACCAACGGTTGAGATCAACTCCGGCCTTCGAGCCTTCGGGATTTCTCAACCCAAAGTGAAATATGTCTCCATTCCTACAGAGTACCATATATATGAACTCTGAGATATGTTGACACGTGGCTCTCTGCACCGACATCTAGGATTCATTTCAGGTTTCGAAACTTCAGGAAGCTTCCACACTTCCTCTACAACGTCTCCAAAGAGCCATATAGCCAAATTTCGAACAATGTTGTATCTTTGGACATGTTTCCCCACAATCGGACGGTCCAGATCTTCTCAAGTTCCTAGGAGTTTGGGATTATATGAAAATATCTGAATGCGCAAAGTCCTAAGGACCTCAATGGTTAATGCCCGTGCTACTTCCCAGATCTGACGGCTAGGAAAGGTTTTCTCATCTTCGGGCAGATCGCGTCCACTCTATATTGAAATTGAAAATGGTTTCCCTTCGAATACTTCTGGTCACTATTTCTCCCAAGCTTTAATACTCAAATGATTTGGGTCTCTGGCACACACCTAACGCTCCTCTGAAAACTCAATACTTAGAGATTTTTGGAAAATCTTCCCACACACTCCTTGTGTTTTACTCCTTCGAGACTCTTCAACACTTGGCTAAGTGTTGGCCCTGTGCACACCTTGCAAGGGTCTCCTCGAGATTCTATACTCCACTGAGTATACATGCACTCCTTGCACTCACTCTGCTCAATTTCACGTTATCTCTCCTAAACTTTTGAGTTTGAAACGAAGCTTCCTTCGCACTCCCTGCGTGGCTACTTTACACTACTTGCATCGGTGTTTCAAAAGAGAAAGAATAGAAACTTACAAAACACTACATGTTCATTCAATTAACCATAAAATACACAAACATGCATATAAAACACAAAAAATAAATAACATGACATTACCCAATTACTCAAAGGAAAACATGTACAGAGATATGGAAGTAATCTTCTCCTATTATATTCATTCAGCAAAGTATTCTCACAAAAGTTCTTTCAACTCTTCCACAACTCTTAGCAACAAATACAATATTCTTCAACCACCTCATTTGGGCATAGATTACATATATTTATACATGGAGGGGCTTCTTGAGCCTTCCTACCCACTATTATAGTGCTATCATATCACAATTATAACATACTCCCACTAAGCCTTATTACAATAAATGATATTTACAACCCAGATATGAGTCATTTCTCAATTTATGTACAATCCTACAACTAATTAAGATAATTACAATCTTTGGTAGCCTCATATAATGGCTCAAGCCTCAAAACATTAAATTCTCTTTAATTACAATATTTTTAAAATATGAAAATGATGCGCTCTCCTTGGGTTTCAAAATATTTTTAGCACGCACTTGATGTTGAGTTGTCCTCCACTCACCTTGATGAACGTTGATGATGATGCTCATGTATCATAATCCTTTGGAAAAAAATATTCATGGAATCCTATCCACGATATCCTACACTATATTTCCATGTTAATCGATATCACTCTCAGTTATCCAACTGGCATATTTTTTTGGATGGTCCTTCCATTTAACCAGATATTCATAATATATTTTTCTTCTGGTCCTCTTAGCAATCCTTTGATCTAATATTTTATCTATCTAGGGATTCTCTGCTATAGGCATATGTTGTTTCCACTAAATATCCTCCTGACCATCTGTATCATCCATCCTGTAAGGGTACACGTATGCTACATTGAATATGGGTGATATTCCAATGTCTGCTAACAATTCAATCTCATAAGAATTCACAACAAATGTTTTGAGGATCTTACACGGTCATATCTTCTTCATCTTCAACTTGGTATATTTCCCTTTCAGAAATATCTCTTTTCTCAGATGTACCAAAACCTGATCTCCAATATCAAATTTTACTTCTCTTCTTCTCTAGTCTACTCTACTTTTGTACTTTTGGTTTCTATTTTATAGTTGTCCCTTAATCTGATCATGCAGACTCTGCATCTCATTGGAAAAATATTTTTCTCCTGCACTTTGGAACTAATCTCGTCCCAAATATATTAAATCTGAAATTCCTCTTGGATGCATTCCATCCGTTATCTAGAATGGGATTTTACCAGTGCTCCTATTTGGTGAGTCATTATATGCAAACTCTTCTTGGGGTAGAATTTGATCCCACTGACTATTATGATCAATGACCAAACTTCTCAATAGGCTCCCTAAACATCGATTTACCATTTCAATCTGTCCATCCATTTGAGGATGATACGTTGAACTAAAAGACAAATTTCTCCCCAGCTTCTTCCACAATGTTATCCAAAAGTGTCCCATAAAATTAGTGTTTCTATTTGACACTATGCTCCTTGGAAATCCATGTAATTTCACAATTTCTTTGAAAAAAAAATTAGCTATGTGAATATCATCGTTGGTTTTGTGACATGGTATGAAATTTTCCATCTTCGAAAATATGTCAAACACTATGAATATTGAATCACTTCCTCTCTCGGTTCTAGGAAATCCCAGAACAAAATCCATACTTATAGCATCCCACAACTTTCTGGAATAGGAAATGATTGATACAATCTAGAGTTTTGTTGGTTTCCTTTAGTATATTGAAAGATTCTACATCTTTCCACGAATTTATTTACATCATACCTCATACCTAGCCAAAAATATGAAGTATTCAACTGCACATATGTTTTATCAAGGCCAATGTAATACCCATGTTTCCCCCCAGATTGTAATTAATCATTAATTAGGATTACCATGTTGTGGCATGGTAACGATATAAATGTATTATTGTTTGAATTTCCAATAACTGACTGTGGGGGTGAAACCTCAAAGTATTTTCCATGATATCACTAGAGGAAAGAGTGAGGAAACTGTAGAAGAGGGTTCATTAGTTCAAATGACCCAAATTCTCTTTGTTGAGACAATAACCCCATCCGGAGCCTGAGGAGGAAGAAGTTAAGGAAATAAGGACTGATGTTTGAACCATAAACCACCCCCATGAATGGAAGAATGCTATGGTTAAGGAGATAGGATACTGTCATCTTGAACTACCATAGAGTCCCATAGACCTAGGCTGACCTGATTTTTGTAACATCCCCGACTAATAAAGAGACCAGGTAATGCTACCACTACGGAATATACACTTATATATATAACATGCATTTTAATCGAAATTAAACACATAACAAAGAGTTACTATTACCATTTAGATTCAAACAAGATTAACAGTAAATTCACATGCAACGGAACACATGATCGCATTCAAGCATCAGTAGCACAAACATGCATAACGTATAAATTAAGCGCATACTAATACTTATATTTTCAATTAGAGTAACACCACCAATAGCATGCAGACCTTCCACGAACCTCCCAGCCTTAGACCACATTGTTCATCACTCTCAACAGTAGGTCATCCCTGAGCTGGGACTAAGCTCCATCGGGCAAGGGAATATTAGGCTAGGCAAGGTCAACATGAAGACACCCAGTTTATGAGGAAGGATTCTCTCCCAGGAGCCACTTATGCCCACTTCTCACAAACTCTCATTCCCCACATGCATGTCCCACCCTAGGAGTATACACCTTCATTGTCACACAATCCATCGACCGCTTCACCTCCCTTTCTTTGGGCTTCAACAACAGGTCAGACCAGAATTATAAGAGATATGTAGCAGCTACATGACTCCTTACAGGAGAACTCGCTTCCACAACACACTCTCTCACCTAGAGAGAGTTTCCCACAGGCCTGACAACCTGCCTCTTAAACCACAACCACCTCCCTCACCTAGAGAGAGTATTTCACACATGCATGATAAACTGCTTCTTCAACTCCGTTTCCGCACAAGGAGGACAAAAGCAAGTCTCAGCAAGGAACAGACAGAGGCAACAAGCCACACTCAGCGAAGGAACTGCATGGCCACAACAACCAACAATTATGACACACACATGGCCCAGACAAATACGGGATGCTCAGACTTCACAGAAGACGCGACTCAGTCCATGGGTTCTCACTGGGTTCAGAAAGAGTATGGGAGAATGGACAATGAACAACCTTCCTGTGAGGTTTTCCTTCAATGTGCATGGGTATACATAGGCAAATGCAGAGGCAAAACGGTTCAGACAAACATCCCAACGAACTCAGGCGGAGGATGGAAGAATGCAAGAGAGAACCCCCAACATGACTCAACTCATAATCTTTGACTACAAGAGCCCATGTATACACCTATCTTCCTAGAGCCGCATGCACTCCACTTATCATATGTTCATTTTCCAGGAACTTAGGACAACACTTAGTCAATTGACCACCTTAGCCTTTTAGTAAATAATAATAAATTATTATCCCCTTTATAGGTAAGCCCCCTAGATTATCCCCTAGGCCAAAACACTTAGCCTCCTCCCTTACCCAACCTTGTGGAAGCTTAATCCCCCATCACTCTTTCTTCTTGGTCGATCTGCACATTGTGATGTTTATATTTTATTAATGATTTTTCATAATTACATATACAAAACAGGCCCTTGGCCTTTAACACCTAGGCTCTCTAGCCTAATCACCAAATAAGCCTCCTAGCTTATTATAACCTGGCTCACCAGCCTACAAAACATGTTTTGCGATACATAATACAATTGGGGCACGTCCTTGGGGTATTACAATCCCCTCCCCTTATTTTTGCACTGTCCTTAGTGCAACTCTTTACACAACATCAACAAGATTTCCAAAATCTTCAAAAAGATGCGGGTATTCTGTGTGCATAGCATCCTCATGCTTCCATGTCACATCCTCAGGACCATAATAAGTCCATTGGACCTTTACAATCCCTATGGCTCGATTTCGGAGTTGTTTTCTCTTCTAGTCCAATATGCACACCGGATGCACTTGCAAGACACCTTCTTGCTCCACCTGAATCACATTCCAATCAATAACATGATTAACATCGGGTATATATTTCTTAAGAAATGAAACATGAAACATATTATGTACAGTCATAGATGTAGGTAATGCAAGCATATATGAAATGTATATATATGTATATACAGGCAATTCTAATAACATTATAACCTGTATACAAGATACACAACATGCAATAAATAGAGAATTATACTTATCTTTTGATTGAGAAGACCTTCCACATCAACATGGTCTAGACCAAGGTACCAAATCTCAGCAACACTCCAACCAACGGTCTCTCCTTCCCCACATGTCTGTCCCACCCCAGGAGTGTACACATTCGCTATCACACAGTCCATCGGTTGTTACACCTCCCTTTCCTTGGGCTTCAACAACAGGCCGAACCGAAAGTCTTAGAGCATCGTGGCTCCTAGAGTTCCAACTACCCTCAAAGATTTCCAATCAACATCTTCCCCAAGCTACTCTTTGTAGTCAACATTCTAACTTTAATCAATGTCATCTCATCTACATCACCCACATGCAGTTATCATGAGAAAACATAAAAGAATTCATTTAGGAAATCCAACTTAGTTCAAAAAGGAATTCAACTTTTTTCCCAAAACATGAAATTCCATTTCATCATTCTTCTTGGTTGTTGCCATATTAAGATTGCAACCTTCCTTGTGGTTTTCCACAAGCACCAAACTGCATACCATTTTCCTGCAAGGCTTCATCTTGCATACTGCCAACAATTGC
>SNQJ01S0078542.1:19813-38272 GCA_010110895.2 Picea sitchensis
TTCAAAAAGGAATTCAACTTTTTTCCCAAAACATGAAATTCCATTTCATCATTCTTCTTGGTTGTTGCCATATTAAGATTGCAACCTTCCTTGTGGTTTTCCACAAGCACCAAACTGCATACCATTTTCCTGCAAGGCTTCATCTTGCATACTGCCAACAATTGCCAGTATTTCCTGTACATCATAATTCAATTGCAATATGTATAGAACCATAGGCAGTGAATTTAGAATTGTCTGCATCTAGAAATTCAATCATAATTACCAAACAATTTAATAAAATAGAATCAGTCTTCATTCTATGCATATGCATGTTCATAATTAATAACAACAAGCTCATTTTTTATGTTTTATTTTTTCGAACAAATATATTTTTTGTAGTCAATGCTCATGTGACTACTTGACTTGCAAATTTCCTGTTGCAATGTCTAACACCTCCCTGAAATGTCCTCAACTTTATGAGTTAACAACATTTCAGCTTTAATAACAATTATTTCCATGCAATAATATATATGCATGTACTTACAAAACATATTCAACCATTTCATTTAGTATACAATTCTATCACTTACTATGCATGAGTGCAATTCTCCATGCATACTTATTCAGTGCACCTTGCATTGAATTACATAATTCTCTTTATCTCAGTCATGTATCTCACCATCCATAAGTTGGAATTCTGGTCAATGTGTTGACACATTCTCCACATACTTCCTATTGTCTTCCCAATTAATTGGATGCCTTCCTTTTCGACTCAAACACTACACCAATAATATAATTCTGTGGTGTTCATTAGTGTTAGCAAAAATGTTGCAGTTCAAGTTTTATTTAAAGATAGGAAGATTTTAGTACCTGTGTGGCCCATAACCTTTCCATATCCAGCCATGTCCTAGTCTCATACATGACCATCTTATTGGCATTCATTGTTATATAAGGATTATGTCTCCTGAATTAACCTAGTGATGATCTCATAACCAATCATAACGTAATATGCAACTGAAATTTTATCTAAGTGCATTCTAGCATCCACAACACTTACACACTCTAGGCCTTCGTCCATTACATATCAATTTAAATATTGAAAATTAACTGAGGGAACCCTTACCTCGATCCCCTTCAACATGTATGCATCAACAGAAACTAAATGCATACCTGCCTGGTTGTTACCAACCTACTTGTTGTTTTCTGACCAACTGATATTTTTAGAAGCTCACAAAATTCCCCCTTCATCATTTTGATCACCATTTCTGCCATTCTCATGGATCTTCACCTCGATGGAAATTACAAGTAACAACAACATCCACATATTTAACCCTCTTGTATCCTTTTTCCTGAATACATAATCCATCATTTAGTCATACTCAAACATTATTTCATAATAACATACTATTCTAAGTTCACCAACATGTTATATGCATATCCAAGCATGTACATATGAAAAATTATACATCCATATGCACCAAGAATTTACTGTCAGCATGCCTACTAATGCATATGCAATTTAACTTCATTGTATGGTTCAAGCACCCTAGTGAATTTCTGTTTCAATTCACTTATTTATTTATCTATTTCTGTTGTGGTTGGTTGTCCTTGAATTCCTTTATATCCTTGATGCCTTGTGTGCTCCCATTCTTCTTATCTGCACTATGGTTCCCTCGGTATGAACACTTTTCCATCCACATTCCACCTGGCCATTCTTTCCCAGTTAGTACCATTCCCCAATGGATATCCATTTTCATTCAATGCCACTTTTGAAGTGAGAGAGCATTCCAATTCCTCTGCATTGGTGTCTTGCTTCCACTGTGAACTCTAGTTTAATCTTTTAGATGGTATCTAAGTCATATGTAACAAATCTTTCCCTAGAAATCTTATGCTTGACATAGAGATTATTCACACACCACCTCTTAAGCTCTTCGTTTCCTTCCACATCAAGCTTACAACTATCTACACATCTCTACCTTCAAGGCTATGGAGCCTTACTTTTCCTTTCTAAGCCCATTAATGACATTATTCACCTGCTAGCTTCATGTCCCATGCGAGGATTCTTTCTTTTGTAGTACCTCATCCAACTTTTGTAGGAAAAGTCATGCCTACATGGCCCTAACATCTGATCCTATTCTTGAATTGATCTAATTATACCTCTAATCCTAATAAACTTGTAAGAAGTCATCTTGTTAGAACTATACATATCATACAAAAATTGTCAATTAAATTTGCAAGTGCCTTTTCATGTAAGTGATAATATTATTCTTTAATTAATATCATTTTTTTCCTTTTTATATGAATTAACTCTTTTTTTTAATCATGACAATTTGTTGGTTCTTTTGTCTTCATGAGTTGATCATAGGATCGACTCATTATATCGTACTCATTCTTTTGTTGTGTTCTCAGTTCACAAACAGATCATATTTTGATCATTTATCATTTCTATATATTATTCTAGTGTTAACTCTTTTTCGAATTAAATCTTTATGAGGCGCTTCCTTCAAACCATTTACACATGACAATATGCGCAAAACCACGGGCTTATTGATTTGAGCATTGCCTCTTCTTTTCCCTTTGTTTCTTTATTCCATACGACCACATGTGGTGACTAAGCACTAAGCTAAGAAGTGTTTGATCACTTATCAAAATCAACGGTCACGTCTTAATGTCATGATGAGCTGGATGATTCTCATTTACTTCGGAACTTTGGCTATTCATGGCTCCTGAATTCTAGAGTAGCAATTCCTCCAAAGTGATTACCCACCGAATGAGTCATAAAGCGGTAGTGAGCACTTGTTGTCGGTTAACACCTCCACTTACGCTATCCTTCCACTATACTTGATCATTGGTTGGGAAAGCTCTCGAAGTAGATCAACGGTTAATGTTGACTTCAACCTTCAATGCTTCACAACTTTAGAACCTTCAAGCAGGACTATATCAACGACCCTTGTCCTCTTTCATGATCAACGATCGATATCCAATTCGAGACTCTGGCCTTTGGAGGTCTCAACTTTGCCCGCTTTATTCCTCGCGGAACGCTTTTACCCAGAGTTCACGATCTGTTGCCACACACCCTTCTAGATCTACGGTCAAGATTCACTTCGAGTCTCCAGCTCTCCGGGCTTTGAGAGTTTCAACTCTCAACTGAAACTCTTGAAGTGTTTTTCCTGAAACATTTGATCTATTGACACGTAACCTTCCTGGAGATCAACGGTTAGGACCTACTTCAGTGATTTCAAACTCTCCTTCACCACAATCTCTCGCTCAGGGGTTGTGGATCTTGCGCCACTTTCTCCTCTTGGCGATGAATGGTCCCTAACTCGCTTTGGGACTTTGGGACTTTGGCCAGTCAACCCTCCGGTGCACACAAAGATTAACAATCATGCACCTTACCTTAGATCGGACGAGTATCATTCCCTTATGCTCAGATCTGACGGTTAGGATCCATTCCTTCTTAGCGCTTCTCCTCTACTTCTTTGGATGCTGATCTAACGATCCAGGTTTCTTCCCACAAACGATATGACGATTGTTGTTGCTCCTCATCTTGAGATTTTAACTTCTTCCGACTTGGAATATTTTTGTAGATGTTCAAAGGCCTCAGCCTTCATTCCTCCTACAAGCCCGACTATCTTGGGTCTCGCCTTTGATCTTGAAAACATTATCTCTTCTGAACTTTTTCATTCTCTTAGACTCACGATACCGAAGGACTCTGTTACTCTGTGGATTTCCTAAGGGGATCACGACCATCCATATCGCATCGGTTCTTAAGTCATCGATAGTTCAAGTAACTTCACTATATTCTACTTCCTAGATCTGGAAGTTAGGATGTTTCCTGAGCATCCTCAGATCTAAGGCTCAGACTTAACCTTGGGACTTCGAAACTTCAGGGATTTTACCTCCCATACAATGAATTCGTTCAATTCATCGAACTCGCGAAGTCCGAATGGCTCCAAGGTTTAACTCCCACACTCTTTCTCGTATCCAACGGTCATAACAGACCGTGGCTCTTTCCGAACAGATTTTCATATTCTTCCTTCCAAACAAAGGGACCTTCCCTTTCGATACTTCAACCTCACTACTCTTCCTGAACTTTGAAAGATATGAAAGACTTAAGAGCTATGTTCTCTCTCTCCTAAATTCAACATTTAAAAGGGTCTTATGCACACTCTCTAGATTTGATGGCCGTAAGCTTGGTTTTCCCTTTTCTTACAAATAGATCCTACGTTTCACATTACTCTGCGGTCCAACACCACTTCTATCGTAGTTTTACGACACTGCTACTCCTCCTAAGCATCTTAACATGGCCAAGGTAATCCTCTTGGCACTCAGGGATGTTTCTGTGGTCCAAAATTGGTTCCTCTTAACACAATTTCCTCTTGAAACCTTGATTCCAATGACCACTTATCCCGCCCATCTAGGATCAGTGTTGAAACCTTGGATCAGAACTTGATTTTTGTCCATTTCGACAACAACTCCTTCTGAAACTCTTGCTTCAATTTCCACTAACATGGCCCATCTAGGCTCAATGTTGAAACCATTCTCTGATACCAATTTGTAACATCCCCGACCAACAAAGAGACCGGGTAATGCTACCACTGCGGAATATACACTTATATATATAACATGAATTTTAATCAAAATTAAACACATAACAAAGAGTTATTGTTACCATTCAGATTCAAACAAGATTAACAGTAAATTCACATGCAACGGAACACATGATCACATTCAAGCATCAGTATCACAAACATGCATAACGTATAAATTAAGCATAGACTGATACTTATCTTTTCAACTGGAGTAACACACACAACTGCATGCAGACCTTCCACGAACCTCCCAGCCTTAGACCACACTGCTCATCACTCTCAGCAATAGGTCACCCCCGAGATGGGGCCAAGCTCCACCGAGCAAGGGAATTCTAGGCTAGGCAATTTCAACAGGAAGACATAGTTTATGAGGAAGGATTCTCTCCCAAGAGCCACTTATGCCCACTTCTCACAGACTCTCATTCCTCACATGCATGCCCCACCCCAGGAGTATACACCTTCATTGTCACACAATCCATCAATTTCTTCACCTCCCTTGCCTTTGGCTTCAACAACAGGTCAGACTGGAATTCTCAGAGCTTTGTATTAGCTACGGGACTCCTTCTAGGAGAACTCACTTCCACAACACACTCTCTCACCTAGAGAAAGTTTTCCACATGCCTGACAACCTGCCTCTTCAACCATAACCACCTCCCTCACCTGGAGAGAGTGTTGCACACAGGCCTGACAACCTACTTCTTCAACTCCATTCCCACACAAGGAGGACAACAACAAGGCTCAACAAGGAATAGACGGTGGAAACAAGCCACACTCAGGAAAGGAATCGCATGGCAAAAACAACCAACAGTTATGACACACACACAACATAGACAAATACGAGATGCTCGGGCTTCACACTAGACGCGGCTCAGTCCATGGGTTCTCACTGGGATCAGACGGAGGATGGGAGAATGGATAGAAAACAACCTTCCCGTGAGGGTTTCATTCATTGTGCACGGGTATACAGAGGCATACACAGAGGAAAAATGGTTCAGACGGACATGCCAACAAAATCAAGAGGAGGATGGAAGAATGCAAGAGAGAACCCCCAACATGACTCAACTCATCAACTTTAATTGTATGTGCCCAGGTCGACACCTGTCTTCCTAGAGACGCATGCACTCCACTTATCATATGTTCCTTTTCTAGGAACTTAGGACAACACTTGGTCAATTGACCACCTTATCCTTTTAGGAAATAATAATAAATTATTATCCCCTTTAGAGGTAAGCCCCCGAGCTTAGCCCCTAGGCCCAAACACTTAGCCTCCTCCCTTACCCAACCTTGTGGAAGCTTAGTCCCCCATCACTCTTTCTTCATGGTCGGTCTACACACAGTGATGTTTATATTTTATTAATGATTTTGCATAATTACATATACAAAACATGCTCCTGGCCTTTAACACCTAGGCTCTCTGGCCTAATCACCAAATAAGCCTCCTAGCTTATTATAACTCAGCTCACCAGCCTACAAAACATGTTTACAATACATAATACAACTGGGGCATGTCCTTGGGGTATTACAAGTTTCCTTTTGTTTGAAGGAACATAATAGGAAGGGGAACCTTCCCAAAAAGGGGGGTAACATGCGTGCAAGAAAAGAAGATAGATAGACAAGAGAACGTGTGAATATCTCCAGTGGGGAATAAATAGAAGGTCGTGAGGTTGATGTTGGGAGAGCATCTGATAAATCTCATCAAGTAAATGATAGAGAATGAGATCTATGAGAGATTGCAGAGAACAAAACCTGAGCAGAAGCTGAGATAGAGAAAGAATCCTTGGGAAACTGCAAGAATTCCCCGGTGATATCATGGCTTGGCACGGGGGTGGACAGAGCACTAAGAAATGCCTCTGAGCCTGTGGTTGGGTGGAAAGGAGAACACCCACAATCAATTGGTTGGTTGTATATTGTATTAGATAAGTACTTCTTATGCCCTATGCACTTAATTTGGAATGCATGATTCGATTATCTATAGACATGATAATTTGTGCCTTGTGTGAAATTTATTATAAGGGTATTTACGATCCTTCTGTAAAATATTTGGTTTGAATGGTTGTAAGGAAATAATACTGGCCTCTAGTTCAGTCCGAAAAACCTTCAAGGTGTTTCTCTTGGGGAGTCACCTCATAGTTCCAGAGTTGGAGCAGAGTTGTTGAGACTACCACAGTCTCGTTAATTCCACGAGACTTCCCTGCCCTGTTTTAGAACTTAAAGTTCTGGGAATTGGAGGGAACTTCCTTCAAACCTATAGCCTAAGATACCACAGGCTTGTTCCCATGACCTTAACCCAATCTAGGCTAAGAGTAAATCTTACAGTCTGAGAATCCTTAGAGGGTCCATATGACCAGGGTCTGGGAACCCTGCGCTAGTCTGAAGGGAGCTAGTTCTTATTGGCTTCAGAGCTCAGGGATCTTGAAGCTCCAGGATGTTAAAATTCATAACTGTCAAAAGTCCTGAATGCCAGAGTCAAAAAATGTCATGAATTGTTGATCTGGGGAGTCTGTTGGGGGCCCCTTCTTGACCGTTCGATCAAGAAGTGCATGGTTTCACATATGGAACTTTAGCTAAGTCTCACTTCAGGAGAATGGAGCTATCATAGTGTCAAAAAATATGAATTCCAGAGTTATGAATTGATGAGATCCATGGTTCTAGGAACCCACTGGGAGGAACTCTCAGCCGTTGGATCGAGTCTAGTGAAGGAGTAACGCTAGGTACTTCGGTGGAGCCCCACTCCGAGGGATTGGAGATGGTGATGAACGAGGTTGTTGCCGGAGATCCGAAGGCCGAAGTGGAAAAGAAACGAGGACCATCGATCCCCATATCCTTTGGGATCCTTCTCAACCATCCATCGTGAAGGAAATATGTCTCTAGATCTAGTAGTCTGAAGATGTAGCACTTCGAGAGGAGGCTGGAGATTACACTCCATAACTCCCGAACGCTGAAGTTGTGAAGCAACGAGAGACATAGAGAGACATAGATCTATGGATCTACATGGATATATCTCTATCGTGAGATCCAAGGGATGTTATAAGGTTATTATTTGTGTATGTTGTGGAAAGCCTACGTCACTAGGGTGACAGGGAACCACAATCGACGAGCCATGTGTCCCCTTGATTCATGTCTTCCACAGAACCCATATGCCTATTGGGACGTGACACGTGTCATATTATGACGAGGCCACATGTTAACCCTGACCCTCATCATGTGTCAGCCTCTGTTACATGCCTGCCTAGTGCAAGTGGTTGGGGACATAATCCAATACTCCGAGAGTCTAGGACTTTGGGACACTAGAGGATTTGGGGTGTAGTATCGTGGAGAGACTGAAAGGCCTAAAGTACAGAGATATGTGGAAAGCTTATAACTAGACTTCGAAAAGATTGAGGAGGTTGGAGAGTTGGAACTAGGTCCACCGAAAAGTCGAAACCACCTGTACATGTGCCTTCCTATATCGCGTTACCACGTGTAAGTGGGACCCTTCGGGAGTTCGAGACTCTATATATTTGGAGCGTCGTGTAAAAATTAAGTTGAAAGGGGCTGAAGGCTTAAACTACGTGGTAACATTTCATAAATCTGGGACTTCAGGACTCCAGAAGATATGCGTGCATAGACAAAAAGGGGGCGCTCAGAGCCGAAGCACCGAACGTCGAACTTATCCATTAAGCATATGTGTTGACATGGAGGTAGATCCACCATTGGATTATTGGTGGATGGGTTCGCGCCATAGGTTTATGAGTGCTAGAAGATCTAGGACTTTGGGGAATTCAGGATGGTGGATAGGAAGAAGACTCACGTGGATACCACGTGGCCCTTGTCTAAAGACTCCCAAGGAGCTTTGGTAGGATGTAGCTCCTAGTCCATAACTCGGATTCAGACCTGATAGAAATGGTTTGAAATCTTGTGATGAGAAGAAGGTGTTGGAGGTCTCGAAAAAAGGCTCTGGGATGATTAAGGGAGGCAAAAATTTTATGCCCCATTTCTTAGAAAGCCAGTTAAGAGATTAGGTGTGTTACAAATTGGTATCAGAGCACGACAACAACACTTGGCCTGCTTGGGCTCATGCATGAGTCGTATGAAAATATTTTTGGAGGAATTTAAGGGGTAATTCCCTATATTACCACATTCCTAAGAGGTTTAGTCAATCCTCTACCAAAGAGAGGAATAAAATATGTTGTTGTTTATAGATGTTTTGGAAATCTACACTATGTGTTGTTAGCATTCCCAAATAAAGAAGCTAACTTAACTGTTCAATTGTACATGTTGTTGTACAGTCATAAGATTAGGTTGCCAAGGCTAAGATGAGCCTATGGAGAATATTATTTTCAAACAAAAACATTTATGCATAAGTTCCTTGAGTAGAAGGATGTATATTAAAATATCGTTGGGATTTTACCCAATAAGATTGAATCATTCTAGTCTGTGGCAAAGGAAGCCTATCATTTCTTTGGGAAATGATAGTGGATCCTACATGAGTGGTATTATGTTGATGGGCACTAATAGCCATACTTGGATGTGAATGGATTGAAAGGAACCATAGCAGTAATAATTACTACTTTAATGAAGGATTAAACCTTGTATATGTGTATAATCCCTCATGATCGGAGGAATGAGTCTGGTGACCATTCTATGAAAAGGGAGAGAATGTGTTGTAATACCCCAAGGACGTACCCCAGTTATATTATGAATTATAATTATGTTTGTAGGATGGTGAGCTGAGTGTTATAACAAGCTATGAGGCTTATGTGACAATTAGGCCAGAGAGCCTAGGATGCTAAGGCCAGGAGCTTGCTTTTTATATGTAATTATGAAAAATCATTAATAAAATATAAACATCATTGCGTGTAGACTGACCATGAAGAAAGAGTGATGGGAGACTAAGATTCCACAAGGTTGGGTAAGGGAGGAGGCTAAGTGTTTGGGCCTAGGGGATAAGTTAGGGGGCTTACCTCTAAAGGGGATAATAATTTATTATTATTTCCTAAAAGGATAAGGTGGTCAATTGACCAAGTGTTGTCCTAAGTTCCTGGAAAATGAATGTATAATAAATGGAGTGAATGTGGCTCCAAGAAGACAGGTGTTGACCTGGGTGCATGCAGTTAAAGCTAAAGAAGTCAACCATGTTGGGGGTTCGCTCCTCATTTCTGTCATCCTATGCCTGAGTTTGCGGGGAGCTGGGGCGTTTGAACCATTTTGCCTCTGTGCCTGCATATTCTTACCTGCGCACAGTGAAGGAAACCATCATGGGAAGGTTGTCCATTCTATCCATTCTCCCATCCTCCATTTGAACCTAAGACCTCCATCATTGACCTCTGTGTTTTGTTCTCTGGTCACACATCCTAAACCCAGTGAGAACCCGTGGACTGATCCACATCTTTTGTGAAGCCCGAGTATCCTGTGTATTATCTGTGTCATGTGTGTCAAGACTGTGGGTTGTTGTGGCCATCCAGTTCCCGTACTGAGTGTGGCTTGCTGCCATCATTTGTTCCTTGCTAGGCCTTGTTGTTGTCCTCCTTCTGTGGGAACGAAGTTGAAGAAGTAGGTTGTCAGGCCTGTGTGCAACACTCTCTCCAGGTGAGGGAGGTGGTTGTGGTTGAAAAGGAAGGTTGTCAGGCTTGTGATCAACTCTCCTAGATGAGAGAGTTTTTTTGGGAAGTGGTTTTCTCTTAGAGAGAGTCTAGCACCAGCTACAAAGCTCTGAGAATTCCTTATCCGTCCTATTTTCAGGACCCTGAGAGGGAGGTGAAGCAGTCGATGGACTATGTGACAATGAAGGTGTATACTCTTGGTTGGAATAGGAATGTGGGGAATGAGAGTCCATGAGTAGTGGGAGTAAGAAGGATCCTGGAGAGAATCCTTCCAGTGACACTGTGCAGTTTCTTGTAACCTCAACCTAGTCTAGGATTCCCTTGCCCTGGGTGGAGCTTAGTCCCAGCTCGGGGGTGACCCACTGATGAGCGTGATGAGTAGTGTGGTCTATGGCTGGGAGGTTCGTGGAAGGTCTGCACGCAGTTGGTGGTCTTCTAATAAAAGATAAGTACCACTTTTGTGTTCATTTACATGTTGTGTAATGGTACATATGTTGTAATTGATGAGTATTTCTTGTGTATGTTGTATATGTTGGATGTGTATGATTATTGTTATTTATGCATTATTATGTTATATATATGTAGAATAGTCATTCTATGTTTATATGGATGTGTATGTTTTTCCGCAAGTATCTTTGTTTGGCATAGCCCGGTAGTTTAAGGCTAGATTTGTCACAGATCAAAGAAGTAAAAGACAACTTTAAGGTTGTGTTGGTAGCATTACCCTGCCCATGATGGCCAGGGATGTTACATGCGCAACTATCAAGTTTCGAAGGGAACTGAGAAACAATTTTTTTTTCTAGTTACAGGAATTGTTAGGCAGGATGTTTTCTAATCAAGCTGATAAACAAAGATGTAGAAATATAGAGTGATTGAGTGATAAATCACAACAACCTCCCTTGCTTGGTGGATAGGAAACTGATTTTCTAGAATTCTTGTGGGAGGAGAGTGATCTTCGTCCCTGACTGTTGCTGAAAAGAAGGAATAATTATAGGTGTAATGATTAAGACTGATTATGACCTAAAGATACTACGGAATTATGAACTAGAATACTTCGAAAGTAACATAGTTCGAAATTGTATTTGGGATTTAAGGGAATAGTCCAAATGTTATTAGACATTAAAAATTTATTATAAATAAGGTAGAATGGTTGATTAAATGTTGATATTGAGTGTGGTAAAGGAAGTGTTGGCGCACTTCTATAATCCCAATGGGTCAGATTGACATCCAGTGGTGGATGATATCCATATAGCTATAGTTGGACCCTAGTAAAGCGAATCTAGAAAATGATTTCCTTGATCGGAAGGTATGTTGATCAAGATCAGTTGGAAGCTAGATTGGTTTTTTTATTACCTTGGGAATGGTTATAATTGGTCAGACTATATTTATGAGTGGGAAATGTTTTCATGAAAGTTGAGGCAAGAGTGTTTTCTTGCTAGTTGTTATCGCATAGAAAGGGAAACATAGTTATGACTAAGTCTGTTAAAATTCCAGGTGGATATCATGTGAATGACTACAAGCTCTCAACCGAAGGAGAAGCTCAGTGTTGAGTATCCCTATGAGAATTATCATAAGGACGATTGGAATATCCTTGGGAGAAGGATCTAGAAGTTTGATATGTCCATGTGTGTGAATGACATGTAAAAAGGTGCAAGCAATGAGCCTGCATGATGAACGTTTGGGTTGTGTGTGTATATGCTTGAGTGCATGGATTTAATGCATTGTGAAACTTCTTGATATGAAGCCTTGAATTAATACCAATTAGGTATGAAATATGTGAAATGTGCAAGTGATTCACATGTATGATGTACAGATATATGTATACTAAAGGAACAATATTGATGCCTTGATGAATGATATGTAAGGAAAGAATGGCACTTGCCATGATTAATTGAAAACCATGTATCCATGGTTTACTCTGTATTTGAAGAGTCATGAAAGTTTTTTTTTTAATGATAACTTAAAGGGCATGTGCTCCATTCCATCAGGAAAAACTAGTATAAATAGATGAAAGAGTGAACGAGAAAGGATTCATTGTTGTCATGATAAGAGGAAAATGATTATTCCTTTGAGGATCACATGAGAATGATTGTGAACAATCACGAGTTGACTGATTTTAAAGTAGAGACNAAAAAGGTGCAAGCAATGAGCCTGCATGATGAACGTTTGGGTTGTGTGTGTATATGCTTGAGTGCATGGATTTAATGCATTGTGAAACTTCTTGATATGAAGCCTTGAATTAATACCAATTAGGTATGAAATATGTGAAATGTGCAAGTGATTCACATGTATGATGTACAGATATATGTATACTAAAGGAACAATATTGATGCCTTGATGAATGATATGTAAGGAAAGAATGGCACTTGCCATGATTAATTGAAAACCATGTATCCATGGTTTACTCTGTATTTGAAGAGTCATGAAAGTTTTTTTTTTAATGATAACTTAAAGGGCATGTGCTCCATTCCATCAGGAAAAACTAGTATAAATAGATGAAAGAGTGAACGAGAAAGGATTCATTGTTGTCATGATAAGAGGAAAATGATTATTCCTTTGAGGATCACATGAGAATGATTGTGAACAATCACGAGTTGACTGATTTTAAAGTAGAGACGTATGTAGGTTGTGAATTATACCTATGGAAGCTACACACAGGATTATGATTATGCATATGGTTAATCACATCATGGATGTAAGTTAACAAATCCATAATATGTGTGGATACATAACTTGGATGCATAAAAAAGATGTGTGTTTATATTCCTTATGAAATACTTGGTGCCCAACTGAAGCTAACTCAAGGCTGAGGCTATCATAGATAGTGAAGGATACACAATAAGGAAGTTTCATAGTAAAGGAGTTCCTTGTGGAGGAAATGTGTGCAGAATATGCTAGGAGAACAGAGTCGCAACCTTAATGATTGTTGAGAATTAAGCAGTGAACCACAAGCTTATATATATAAGAATTCTGGTTTACATTTTGAAAACATCATGTGATGAATAAAAGACTCATAAATGAATATTTCCCATTCCGATAACTTAATGGTAATGTGTAGTGTATACCTCCAAGAGGAAGAGGGATGAGTCTGTGCATGTAGTTGATACTGTGCACTTGAAGGTGCATGTTCATGATTGCAGGTGTAGGTTTTTGTGTTGCAGGACCAAGAAGTAGAACTCATGTAAGGAATCTGATGCAATCCCACCTTTTAAACAAGATCAAAGAATGGCATCCCAGTGATCATCGATCATAAGAAGGATCGATGATCCTACAGACAAGGGATTAATCCATGATCATAGAGCATGGACATGGGAGTTGAAAGGATAGTGCCTGAAAAGAATAGATCTGAGGTCACAACTCTTGGTCACATGGAGAGAAAAACGATTTCCTTCGGGCCAATCAAGGAAGATAGAGTTTAGCACTCTGTGTTAGACTGTGATCGTGGAGAATGGCTCCATGGGAAAAGGGTTGACACGATGATGAAGAGCATTTGATCCTGCAATTGATCAGACAGGAAGACAGAATATATATCGATCCTGAACAACCCTTGCAGTTTTAAATCACCCTAAGATGAATATGGGCATAACTATGGGAAGAGCACGGGAGGTGCATTTGAATAACCTAGTTGGACTGAAAGTCTAGGGTGGTGTAGAATAAGTTGCACCAAGGAAGATTTCCATGACTCCTTCCTGGTTGTTTATTGTATCTCTATGGTATGAGAGATTGATTTACTAATGTAGGTAAGTGTTTTGACATAATAGTGTTTATGGTTGCAAGACAGTAGAAACAATTGAGAATTTTTATGTGCACTCATGAAAACATTAAGAATAATGTAATGAAGTGCATAAAGATATACTAAGATATATATGAAAATGTTTTATTGACTAAAATGTTATTATACATGCATTGTTATTTTACCTAACAACTAATATATATTCATGATGGATGATATGGGTAGAGAGGAATTAGAATTATTGAGAAAGACAATTACCAATGGTGGACAACCTCAAGCAAAGGATAACTATGAGGAGGATGTTGTTAAAAGTCCCCACAAAGCACCATTGATAAGGTAATATCCAAGAGGATGCTAGCCGCCAGATCAGGTATAAGAATGTTCATACCTATTTTTCATAAGGTATGAAGGGAATTGGTAGGAATCCCTACTGGAAATATTTTATTACCCTAATGATATGCAAATAATTTTGAGTGGTTGTTGTATGTCATTGCTACCCAAGCAAGGTAATATTTAGGGCAGAAGAATCTGCACAATAGAGAGAGGAATTATATGCCAGTCAAGGTTGATTTATAATCCTTGCAAGAAAATTTCCGGAGTAAAAAGTACCATGGGTACGATAACCAATCTAGGGAGATTGGGAATAAAGGTGCTCACGGTGAGCACATTACGTGGAATTTCTTTGAGGAAATGCATGTTTTCATAAAGGACAGACACTGGATTTTCCATTGAGGAAGGATGACCTCCCAATATTTCTACTTACATTGTATAGGTGTTAGAGAAAAGCAAATTTGGGTGGCCATGAGTATTGGCACTATTGAGTACATTTGTATGCTTCCTTTCATTCCATAAACCATACTCTTGTCTCCAAAACCATCCATTTTTCCTTCATTTTATTCCATATTTTACATAAAACAACCTATGCAAGGTACATTTATCATTCCTTAGCTTAAGAATTGAATTTTTGAATTTTTAGCATTAAAATTAAAAATTTATCAGAAATTACAGGATTTGACTAAATCTCGTAATTGCTCCAAGGTCTATGTACTTTCAGGATAGCTGGGCAAAATCAGAGACATGTTTCATGATCCTTTATGTACAAGGATGGATGAATACCTATCAGGTTTGATATTTGAGCTTTCTAGGTGCCCGGTCAATGCTGGTCAAACAGGGCCACTTCAGCAGAAAATACCCTGTTTTAGCAGAAAATCATGGACAATTTTAGATTTTCTTGGGATTTGTGCATATTTTATGGATCTGAAGGGGGAATTCGACCTTCCTAGCATATTTTATGGATCTGATCATCATCTTAGGAGACTTCTTAGCATTTTCAGTTTCAAAATTCTTGTATAAATACTTCAAGACATGGACTAGTATGACATCTGATGTTGATGAAGAAAACTCTGAATTTTCAGTCTTGAGATCAGTTTGGTGTTTTGTTCTTGATTATGTTTATGAGATGATTATTTGAATGCTTCTGGAAGTTCCTTCTTAACTGAGACAACTCTAGGTGTACAAGCGAAGCACTGGAGGGCCCCCTTTGCCAAGCTAGTACACTTCTTCTTTTTCATTCTTTTCAAGTAAATTTTGGTATGAGATTTAGTTCAGTTTAAATTTTGTTGTAGGTAATGATGTTGTGTTTTACTTGATTTCAAAATTAGTTATGTTGCTAATGAATGTGGAAAAGCAAAGAATGCATCTCTTGTAAAAGGGTTTAGTCTTTTTGACATTTACAAACCTCTAAACTAGTTTGAATGCTTACTGATTTGAATGCTTAATATTAGTTGAATGATTTTACTTTAGCTTGATGATTAATGGTAAGATATCTATGAATACACCTTATGTAAAGAAGCTTAGAATTTCTTTCATACTCAACACTTAGATTATCTTTTGAATTATTTCCATTTAAAGAACTAAATTTATCTCTAAGTCCATACATTTTGGATGTGTCTCTAAGTCTTACAAACACCGGATTGATAATCAAATACACTCTAATTTACATCAGTATATTGGAGACCAACATTTTTGCGTCGTTTCTAAGGAGACACATTTAGAGATAGACTTAGAACGGTCATTTTAATAAGTAGTAAAAAAAAAAAACATAAAAACACAGAAACAAAATTTAGTTTTTAATTTTAGTTATGTTTCTTTATGTCTAAACATAGAGATGACAAAGGTAGATGTTTTAACAAAAACCCCCTAAAACCAATCAACCATCAATGGGAGAAGGAACATCTACAAATGATAAAAACAAATTCACTACACCAACCGCTGGAAAAATCACTTTGGAAGAATTAGAAGAAAAACAATGTTCAGGACAAAGGTTAACTCTCATAGAAAGACAAATTTTGTTGGCTCATGAAGTAAATAAGAAACAAACACAGTAAGAAACATCCTCTATAGGAAAAAAAAACAAATAGAACAACCTCCTTTTCCAACAGAAGTATTTGATTGTACTACAAAAGACTTCTTTACAATGTTAGAAGATGATAGACAAGAGAGGGAGAGAAGAGAAAAACAAGAACGTGAAAGGGAATTAGAAAGAAAAAAAAATGAAGAAAGATAAAGGAAAGAACAAGAGGACAGAGAATCACATCGAGAAGAAACACGAGGAGGAAATGATGAAGAGGAGGAAGAAGAACAAACTACTTTTGCATTTCCAATTGTCGATACACCAACCCTCTTAGGAGATAAAATAAAAATGAAGAATATTCCTCCATCTGTTCTTCCAAATTTCTTCGGTATGTCTACTGAAGATCCTGATGCTTTCATGTTTGAATTTGATATTGTTTGTCGAACATATGGATATACCAATGATTCTCAAAAACTTCGTTTATTTCTTGCAACTTTGAAAGGATATGCTTTGAAATGGTTCATGGGGTTAGGAGAAGAAACCATAGTATACTCGGATGACATGAAAAAGAATTTTCTTGCTAAGTATCAACCCTATTGTAAATCAAAAGACTCTAAAGAAGATATTTTTAAAATGTCTCAAAGTCAAGATGAAAGCTTAGAATATTATCTAGAAAAAATTCTCTATAATGTGCAAAACTCTAAGCAAACTAATCTTCCTTTAGATGTCATACGTACTATCTTTTTAAAGGGAATTTTAGATGAAAATTTGGATGCTCTTAATCTAATGGGGGCAGGGGATATTTCTCACTTGCCTTTCCCTAAAATTGATGAATTATGTAATAATTATTCAAGAGGAAAATCTAAAAGAGGTCGAGGACAACGAGATATTGTGACTAAGGCAACCAAATCAATTTCAAATGGTGTAACTAAATCAGAAACAGGGAATCTGTTTGAGGATTTTAAAATTGATATCATGAATTCACTTGGCTCACAAATTGACACATTAAAAGATAAAAGGAAATAGGATGAACAAGATCAGGTATTATCCATCTTTTGTGCTAAGTGTAGGAAGAAACATGCATTGAAAGACTGTCCTTTAGACAACATTCAGATGTGTGGATTGTGTATAGATAACCATGCAACTAATGATTGTCCAAAGTTGAAAGAATTGCAGGCTACTCACATGGAATAAGGACAAGGAATGGAATATATTTACTACTTAGCACCAAGAATACCTTTGCAACCATGTTTTACAGGTATGTCTCAAAATTTTGCTCCTCAATTCTCTCAACAGCTTCCTCGGAATTTTCAATATCCTATTCAAAATTCATGGAATGCTCCTATGCCTTGGCAAGATTGGCCTCCTCAGCATAACCAAAACCAACCTCCTCAAGGTTGGCAAGGATATGCTTATGGAAATCAGCCATACCAACAGCCATACCAACAACCATACCAATACCAACAACAACCCTTTCCTTATCAACATTTCCAGCAGAATCAACCACAAAATTCATATTCTCAGCAATCACTACCTGCACCACAACTAACCCAACCTAAAAATTTAAACTACCATCTAACCAACCTCCACCCTGTTAGAAAAACAGGACCACGGTGCAATAAAATAAAATAAATGTGGAAATAAACCACAAAAGATACAGAATACAATAGAGACACAGATATATGTTGTTCACCCAGTGTGGGCTACGTCCACCGGAGAAATTTTCAGGTCCTTTCTTTATTATTATCCAGCAAATGAAAGGCTACAACCTACAACAAACCCAATGTAACTTCCTCTTATTTCTCTCACAGTATCCTCTCTCAGAATACAATATTCACCATAATGCATAGCTGCAATACATTTCCCTCATAATAGAGGGTTTCCTTCTAGGGAAAAAATGTTGATACTGAGAGGGGGGTGAATCAATACCAAGTACAATTTAAAATTTTCAACTTATACTTAAACCATTCAATTATATCCAATGAGAAATGAACAATAGTATAAGAGTTACACCATGCACAATATATGAGAAATAATGAATAGTTATTGTTCAAGGGAAGTAATGACTTCCAAAGGTAGCTAGAGCTTCCAAATGTAAAGGGAGGGATAAACCTCCAAGAGGAAGATACAATCCTCCAATATAAAGAGAGATTTGAACTCTCCATCCTTGCCCCTTCCTTCCTCCCAAGAATATATGAGATATAATAAAACTTTACATTA
>SNQJ01S0078543.1:0-15132 GCA_010110895.2 Picea sitchensis
ATATACACATTGTTATTTGTTGTCGTAATGGAGGGGTCATTACATCCTCCTCCCTAGATTCTCTTTCCACTTTGGTGAATTTGATGGAAGTTAACTTGTTTTTCCTCGGTCTATCCCTTATGGTGTGTTTGTTAGAGTGACTTTTTTCCATACAAGTCTTTCCTTTTAGCCTATTGGGCATGGTGTATGATATGCAAATTGTGACCTAGAAATGGGATGGGAGATACAAAACCAAATTGATCATGAGATGAGCTTGGCTTTTGTTTGAAGGTAAGTGAAATTTCTTTTGCAGAGACTCAAATATTTACTATGAACAAACCTTGGGAAGGATGGAAAGTGAATCCCATTTGTTGGAAGCTAAATGGTCCAAAATGACACTCAGAAAGTCCCACAAATCTTGAATAACACTCAAGAAAAATAGAGACAAGAAGACAAAGGAATACCGATAAAGCTAGGTAATGAAATGATAGAGATTGTTGCATCCTACAAACCCACTCACCTCCATGATATGTCGTTGTGGTTCCTTAAGGGTTCCAAAACCATTCATAATGTTTCCTATATGATCATTCGTACTAGGGATGGCATTTGAAGTGAGCCACCCTAACTCCGTATTGTCGCATGTGCTAATCCATATCCTTTCACACCTAGACCATATCCTCCACTCCTTGTTCATCATGAACATGAAACATTGCATTTTGTCCATGTGTCTCTTGACATATCCACCCCCTACCACTCTCCTCATGATGATAATGTGCCCCTTAACACCCCATTGAATGGAATAAAATATATTAGGTAGAATCGTTGCGTATTGATTTATAGAGAGTTGAACTTGGATTAGTTTAGCTCAATTTAGGTGGTTACATTACTGGTTTCATTCATCTAGATCTTGAGTTCGATCCCTAGGACTAATACTCTGGTAATATAAATTATACATTATCAGGGAAACATCCCTAAATCATTTGGTGTAAAGAATGTTTAATTTTCAAGTCTATTTATTGAGGGTTATATAATTTCATTCATTTTTCTTTTTATTATGTGCCAAATTGTGCTAATGTTTTCAAATTTGTGTCCTATATAGGTTAGGGTTTATAGATTTTGTAAAATATATTATAATGTCATTGTTGGGATCTTCAAATGTTTTTTTTCCCTTTCTGGTAGGTTTTTAGGGTGAGTACATTATTGGATTTGGCATTGTGACTTCCCTATTATTACACACTTGTTCCATTATGGGACCATTACAGGACAACTAATGGTCATTGGGGGAAATAATTAATTGTCTAACAGATATAACGTGTGGGGAAAAGTGTCGTGTAGGGAGAGGGGAAGGAGCAGTGGTAAAGGTGAGAGGTATTGGGATATGGTTAGGTGGATTTCGGAGGTGGGTGTCGGTGGTATGTGGTAATAGGAGGGGGGGTGTGAAACGATGAGGAGGTGCCACATTAGGTGGGACCATGGCAGGGAAAACCACTTTTCGGACCCCCCCTCCACCGATAAAGGTAGGTAGGTCGCAGGGACCTAAAGAAATTGAGGGTCGTCGATCGAGAAAAGGATGATGCCACCGGGGAAGATCTGCGTGAAAATTATGCGTTACAAGACAAAATGTCTTGTCAACTTTGTAACTTTGGTTAAAACACCTGCACCATAAAGAAAAATATTTTTTTATTTTTTTTTAACCTTTACATTCTCCTTTATTTTTCCTATACTATTCTAACTAATTTTCATCAACTTAGGGTGCATTTTAATGTGCAAACCCTGTTTAATTTTCTCTTAAGGGAAAATTCATCTAACCTATCTTCTATCTTATGCATCTAACTAATTAATCCAATTTAAATAATTGGATTAATTTATTCCTGTACCTAACTATTTTATGCAATATTAAATAGTTTGGCTAAAATTATTATCTAACCTAACAACAGAAATTTAAAAATGTTTGATCTTGATTACACTGCATGATTTAAACTTTTTTTTTTTAATGGGGTTTTCTTATTTTTCTCTTTTTCTCTTTTTATTTTATTTTTTCCTTTGTCTTTTTTTTTTCTTTTCTACCCTCTTTTCATTTTCATTATTTTTTAATCCTTTTTCTTTTTCTTTTGGAAATCATTTTCATAATGTAATATTATTTACATATAAAAGCACTAAAAGAGAAATATTCAATCACCATTTGATACTATGAGTTATATGTCTCTAACAATGGCTCCACTTGGGGATGGTTCTCTCCCTTTGAGGTGCCAATAATTGGTGACCGGTCACCTTGAATTATCTTATCCATTACTTTCTGCATCTGATTTGTTTTATTGTAGTTGTAAATATGGTGATAATTGATCAGGACCTTAGGGCCTTCTCTTCGGGCTTCAACTTTATAATATGATTCACCCACTCATGACAACAAAAATAAAATGGTATTTACAATGATCCTAAGTGAAAAATGCTTCTATTCTGATGAAAAGTAGTGCTTGAGAATCTTGCAATTGACAGGTCCACCTGGAAGATCTGCTCCATCCATATCCTTAATCAAGAATGCATTATTTCCTCTGTAAGCATGGATTATGTAAGGTCCTTTCCATAAATTCTCAAATTTTCCATTCTTACCTTTCTCTTATTTCCTTGAATCTCATTTCAACACCTTGTATCCTATCTAGAAATCATCAGCCTTGGTTCTTCTATCACAGATCTTCTTAATGTTCTTCTCGATCTCTGGAGTTTTATTGTAAATTTCTTCTCTGGACTGCTACAACTGTATGGTTTGATTTATTCTCCTCTAGATGTCATTAGGTTATGCTTGTACTTCCTGCAGTATTTCCATAACAGGGACACCTAAATAAGTGGGAAAAACAACATCCATTCCATAAACCAATTGGTATGGGGACATGCCAAATTTGATCTCTTAGTAGTAATTGTGTCATCCCATAATGCATTGACCGACTTGTTGTGCCATGAATTCTTGTTATCTTACAACAAATTTTTGATGATATTAACCAGACTTTTGTTGGAAGACTCTGCTAATCCATTCCCTTGAGGGTAATAGGAAATAGAGTGTCCTAAAGTAATTTGATATTTTCTGCAAAAATCCACCATCTTCTTTGATTTGAATTTTGATGCATTATCAATGATGACCTTCCTGGGACATCCAAATCTTGAAAGAATATTAGTTTCTAAAAATTTAATAATCACAACATCAATAGCTTGCCTTATGGGTACAACTTCAATCCATTTGGTAAAATAGTCAGTGGCTGTAAGCATCCATTTTTTTTTTCCTGATGATGGTGGATGGATTTCTCTAATGAAATCCAAACCCCACTATTGAAAAGGAGTTTCAACTAATATTGATTTCAAGGGTAAAGGCAACAATTTCTTTTTTTCTTCAAAAATTTGACATTTATGACATGATGTAACTTTATTATGAACATATGCAAATAAGGTTGCCCAGTAAAAACCATCTCTTAGGATTTTGTTGGGAGTAGTCTTCCATTTCAAGTGTCCACAATAATCTCCATGAAATTCTTGTTGGATTACTGAGAAGGGGGGGGGTGTTGAATCATTAATAGAAAAATTTAATACTTTGTCTCCAAAGATTAATAGAAAAATTTAATACTTTGTCTCCAAAGATTCAAGTGTTATATCAATGTAGCATTATAATCCAATAGTTACAGAGTAAATAAACAATGAAAAAATGAGCAATCACACACATACAAAGTACACCAATGATTTTACGTGGAAACCCAAAGCGGGAGAAAACCACAGAATGATTTTTCTTATATGTCTTGAAGAATTACATTCATTGAAAGAACCAACTTCCTTTTTTTTCTAGTTGCAACTAGAAGAAGGCTCCAACCCCCTAGTTTCTCAGGATATAACCTGAGGGAAGCTCCAACTTCCCAATTCTATGGCTACAACCATAAGGAGGCTACAACCCCCTATGTTCTCTGGCTACAACCAGAAGGTGGCTACAACCACCTATCCTTGCCCCATCCAACTTCCCTGAAATATAAATGACAAATGTAAACAACCTATCACTATCACTGTCACTGAATCAACCACTTCCACTATCAAGTTGTCGCTGTCAACCTATACCAATAACCTATAACATCCTGTACTAAAAAACCTGCACCAAACAACCTGTACCATTAACCTGAACCAACATGTACCATACATTAACCATGCATCAACCTTGACTCATCAAGATGTACGAACATCATCAACTTTACATCTCATTTATGTGCCAACTCATCAAATATAAACCTCATTTATGGGACAACTCATCAACTACTTGTCTCAACCATGTACCCAACGTGTACCTCAACCATATACCAAAGACATACACCAATATAACCATCAAAAGTTATCTAACAATTCATCACTCTATCCATAAACCAAATACTATAAACCCTTACATCAAACCATGTGCCACAACGTCACTGTTATGTAGCCTCAAGCTAAACCAACAACTTTAACAACACATCACAACCAAAAGACCAATACCCATATGCCAAATATGAACAACAAAATACCAATTGTATCCCTCAAATATGATATATGCAACAATACTGAACATCCAATACCATCTCAAGAGCTAAACCCTAGCTCACAAAAAATAACTCAAACAAGATGTGCCATATCTCTCATACATAGGCCCCAACCATGTTGTTGCCTTGATTTTTCTACCGCACTTTTTCTGCCACGATTTTTCTACAGCACTTTTTCTGCCACGATTTTTCTACCGCACTTTTTCTGCTGCAATTTTTTCTGCCGCACTTTTTCTTGCACGATTTTTCTGTCGCATTTTTTCTTCCACGATGTTTCTATTGCACTTTTTCTGCTGTGAATTTTCAGCCGCGATTTTTCTATCGCACTTTTTCTGCCGTGATTTTTTCAGCCACACTTTTTCTGCCGGGATTTTTCAGTCACACTTTTTTTGCCTCACTTTTTCTGTCGTGGTTTTCCTACCGCACTTTTTCTACTGCACTTTTCCTGCCACACTTTTTCTATTGCTATTTTTCTCTATCAATAATAACTGCCCAAATAACCTTTCACAAAAATAGATATTCAATGATATTCAAGTGCGATTAAATGAGAGAGCCTTGCCTCTTATTTATACTTTCATGTAGCATCACACTTTCCTTATTTTAGGGATTTCTCCATTTACTTTATTATTTAAATAATTTCTTTCGCAAACACTTGACTTTTGGGAGCTTCTATATGACTCATGAGGGTTCTTCAACTTCATATGGTCATAACTCTCTAACCGTGAGGAGTTATGTGATGTTCCACATACCACCATAAATGGCATAATAGGCACTATCCATCTAGGATAGTTTCACTGACAAATCCACTGAACTTCATCTCATTATTCCACAATTAAGCATGGGTTCTCTAACCATACATCTAGAATAACTCAATCTGCAATGTGTCTTCCCGTGAGGGATTTCACCATAAGGGGACCACTTTGCAGTTCATCCAATTTTACTTATTATAAACCATGACAAGACAATAATGAGCAATATTTACATCAAACAAACTTGGGTCCATTACCCAAAACTTTATTCTACCGGGATTTCTTCAAGGGTTTACATCAATGACAACCAACCTTAATAAATAGTCTCCCCCTTTAGCATTGATGGAAACACACTCTAATGCAATACTGAAATCATATCACTCATGCTCCCCCTGGAACCATGATTTTTTCCTCTGCATCTCTATGACCATTTCTCCCCATGGAACCATGCCTCTGTCCTCTACATCTGATAAATCTCTCCCCTTTTGTCATCAATGGAAAAGGTATATTTCCATCTGGGGCTTCTCCCCCTAAATGAATTGTCCTCTTTATGGTGCTTCCTCATGTAGATCTAAGAAATATAAGATAATCATTCAAAAGCATTCATTTTGGAGTAGAAATAACTCTGATTCTCTGTTGAAGATACTCAAAGGCTTCCCGTGGAAGTGGTTTTGTAAATATGTCTTCCACTTGTTCTTTTGTGCCCACATACTTAACTCTGATGTTCTTTTCTGCAACTTGTTATGTAGAAAGTGATACTTGATTGGAATGTTCTTTGTCTTGGAGTGCATCATTGGGTTATTTGAGATACTGATGGCACTTGTATTATCACAATAGATTGGAATGGGATCATCATAGTCGACCTGTAGATGTTCTAGAGTTTGTTTCATCCAAAGAACCTGTGTACAACATGAAGTTGCTTCAATATACTCTGTCTCGGTTGTAGATAAATATATTGATGATTGTTTCTTGCTTATCCATGATACTAAACACTCACCTAAGTATAACGTTGCTCCACTGGTACTTCTTTGATCATCAATACAACCTGCCCAATCTGCATCTGTGTAGGCAATAAGTGATAGATTATTTCCTTTTGGATACCATAATCCAAACTCTTATGTACCTTTGAGATATTTGAAAATCATCTTCACTACTAATACATGTGATTCCTTTGGTGCTACTTGAATTCATGCCACCTATCCAACTGCCTACATTACATCTGGTCTAGATGATGTCACATATAGTAGGATACCAATCATTGACCTCTATTTTCTCTGATCTGTAGACTTTGAATCATCATCTTTGCTGAACTTGCAATTGTTTTGCATGGGAGTGATAACTGGTTTGCAATCTTCCATTCTGAACCTCTTTAGCATTTCTCTGATATACTTGGTTTGAGAAATAAAAATTCCTTGGTGGTTTTGATGTATCTAAAGTCCCATAAAGAAGGATATTTCTCCAAGTAATGACATTTCAAATTCATTCTGCATATCCTTTGCAAATTTATGGCTTAACCTGTCATCATCACTACCAAAAATAATATCATCAACATAAACTTCAATTAATAAAATATTTTCTTGACTTACCTTGATGTAGAGGTTGTTTTCTACACTTCCTTTTCTGAACCCTTCCTATTGTAGATATTCATCTAGTCTAGAGTACCATGCTCCAGGAGCCTATTTTAGACTATACAAGACCTTATTTAATTTACACACATAATCTACATTCTCTGACAACTGAAATCCTTTTGGTTGTTCAATGTAGACTTCTTCTTCTTCAATTTCCCCATTTAGAAAAGATGATTTTACGTCCATCTAATACACTTTAATATTTTTTGAGCATGCATAAGCTAAAAGCGATCGGATTTCTTCCATTCTGACAACTGGACAAAATGTCTCTTGAAAGTTGATTCCTTCAACCTGTGCATATCCTTTGCATACCAATCTAGATTTGTTCCTTGTAACTTGTCCATATTTATTCAACTTATTCCTGTATACCCACTTTGTGTCGATCACATTCTTATCCTTTGATCTTGAAACCAATTCTCAAGTGTCATTTTTCTCTATTTGATCCAATTCTTCATCCATGGACTTATTCCAAAATTCATCCTTGTTGGCCTCTTCAAAACAGGTTGGTTCAATCATAGATGATAGTTCTAGGTGCGTTTGTTCTGGTGAATGGATTATTCTTCTAGTCTCAACTCTTGTATCTTTGTTTTCAATAATCTGATCTAAAGGATGATTTTTCTGTACTCGTCTGCTAGGTGTCTTTGGAGGCACTTGCTAAACTTGCTCTTCTTCTTTTGTTAGATCTTCTTCATCTTCCCCTTGTACTTCCTTTTCATCTTCTGCTTCTTCTTTGTAAATCTGTTCCAATGATTCATTTTCTTCTTCCTTTAATTCCTATCTACATGTTTCATCAATTGTTACGTTGATGCTTTCCACAACTTTGTTCAATCTCAGGTTGTAACACTTGTATGCTTTCCTTGTACTTGAGTAACCAACAAGTACTCATTTTTCCACACGAAAGTCAAATTTTCCCATTCTGCCATCTTCTCTTTTGATGCAGTATTTTCTCCCAAAAGCTCTGAAGTGCTTCAAATTTACTAGTCTTCATTTCCATAGCTCATAGGGATTTTTGTCAGTGTTTTTTCTGAGCATTAATCTGTTTTGAATGTGAACTGTTGTATGCACTACCTATGTCCAAAACATGTCTGTCAATTTGGAATCCATTAGCATTGTTTGAGACATTTCCTGTATTGTTTTGTTCTTTCTTTCAACAACTCCATTATGTTGAGGTGTCCTAGCAACGAAGAATTTCATTTTTATTCCATGATTACAACAGCTGTCCACAAATTCCTTTGAAGTGAACTCTCCTCCATTATCATATCTCAAGCATTTGATTTTTGAATCCATTTCATTTTCAACCATTTCCTTGTAGATATTGAAGTTTTCAAAAGCTTCTAACTTATTCTTGAGAAAGCAAATTGCATTCATTCTTGTATAATCATGTTTCATATTTTCTACTAGTAGAACATTTTGTTCCTTTGTATTCTTGTTCGCAATTCTGAATGTGCCTTTTCCAATGATTTTAGTTGAATCATCATTTCCGAGGGAGATTGATCCATCTCTTTCCTTTCTTAAAGTAAGAAACATGTCTCGATCACCTTTCATGTGTTTTGAATAGCCATTGTCAACATACCAACCACGTTTCTTCTTCTTACCTTGTAGAGCGAGTGTGCATTCTTCATTGCTATATTGGTTTTGGTTTCTTATCCATGTCCTTTTCAGAGGTTCCTTTATGTGACTATTGTTATTATGTTGTGGTTCTCTAGGAGGGACTATCATTCTGAAATATTTGGCCATGTGTCCAAAGTTGTTACATTTGTAACATTCTACTTCAGTGCTCAAGGATTCAAACTTGTTGTAATTTCTTCTCTATGTTTCACTAGGCCTTCTTGAATAATCCTTTTGTGTATGAATTCAAAGTTGTTTATTTTCATGTTGTTATCTCTTCAATTCAAAGCTTTATGTCAAAAATTATTATATGCATAACATAAACCAAAAAAGATAGTTCGATACCTGGGATTTGAAGATCTTATGAAAGGAGGTACTCTTATGAATTTTTCTTCTTCCTAAGACCTATTTTTCATTTGGTGATTCTGAAATCTGAATCTTCTCAGTGGAGGGGTGTCCCTGTAATCTTCCTTGTAGATATTCCTATCCCCTTTGATTGTTTATGCATAGTTTTTTGGATATGTTTCTTGCTTAGTTGTTTTGGAGATTGATCCATTTTTTGTCTGATTGTATCCAAGTTAAGACTTTTGATGATGAGGTTTTTGACTGCTGATAATGTCATCCAAAACTTTTGAGTTGTTCTGCATATTTTTATTTTGAAGATTCTTTCTTAATGTGACAATATTTGCTTCCAAATTTCCAATGATCTTGTCTTTTTCTTCTAGATGTTCTTTGAGTATTTCTTCAATTCTTTTATCTTCCTCTATTTGAACCTTCAAAATTGTGATCATTTGTTCTAGTTCTTGAGTGTCTTCTTTCTTGTCTAGTTTTGCCTGTAGTTTCTTGTTTTTCTTATTTTCTCTTCAAATAACTTCTATGGCACACATCAATTCTTCTTAGTAGTCAACTTCTGCCTCTTCATATTCTTCTTCAGATTCTTCATATTCTTCTTTGGAGTGTTCTTTATTAGAGTCTTCTACTACCATGAAAATAACTATTTTTGTCTCACTGTCACTGATTTCATATTCATCTGATGATGAGATGTTTTCTTTGGTGCATAAGCTTTTCTTGAAAACTTTCTTTGTGGTTCTTTTTCCTTTATATGTTTGTTTTTTATTTGAGTAACCTTCATCATTTCTCTTTTTCTTATGAGGACATTTGTTACCAAAATGACCAATACCTTCACAATTAAAACAAATCAAAGGAAGATTACCTCTATACCTATTGTTGGTTCCCTTGTTCAATCTTTTGACAAAGTTGGCCACTTCATCATCATCTTTTGAGATGTCACTGTTGTTGCTAAGTTCCTTTTATTTTTTCTTTGACTTTTTGGATGCTTTGAAGGCTCCTTTTATATTTGGATTTTCCTGTTCAGTTCTCATTTCATATGCTGTGAAGATTCCATGTAATTCATCCATGCTTATTGAGTTCATATCTTTTATTTCTTCTAGTTCTAATATCTTAGGGTCAAATCTCATAGGAAGAGATATTAGTACCTTTTGAACAATTACAGATTCTTCGATTTCTTCTCCCAATCCTATGATTGGATTTACTGTTTCATCAACTCGTAAAAATTAAGCTAGAATATTGTCATCTTCCTTCATCTTAAGTTGTTTGAACTGACCTCTGTAAGTTTGAAGCTTTGCTTCTTTGACTTTTGAATCTCCTTCATAAATATTTCGAAGTTTGTCCCAAATCTCTTTAGCGGATTTACAATGTGCAACTTTTGTGAATACCGTTTCACTAAGACCATTCAGAAGTGCATTTGTGGCTTTGGAATTATTTTGACCGAGTTTCATTGCTTTTTCATTTTTTGGTGGAACTGTTGGTACTATGTATCCATCTACAATTGACTGCTAAATTTCAAATCCCTGTGCATGTATATATGTCTTCACCCTTATGCTCCAAAATGCATACTTTTGTCAATCAAATTGTGGTATTCCATTTTTATACAAGTTTTTTCTCTCCATGATCTTCCTTTCAGCAGTTAAACTGATTTATGAAGGAACCCTCTTAGATACCAATTGTTAGATTACTTAGAGGGGGGGGATGAATCAATAATAGAGCAATTTAATCATTTTTCTCCAAAGATTCAAGTGTTATATCAATGTAGCATTATCATCCAATAGTTACAGAGTAAATAAAAAATGAACAAATGAACAATCATACACATACATAGTACACCAGTGTTTTTACGTGGAAACCCAAAGCAAGAGAAAACCAAGGAATGATTTTTCCTATATGTCTTGAAGAATTACATTCATTGGAAGCACCAACTTCCTTTGTTTTCCAACTGCAACTGGAAGGAAGCCCCAACCCCCTATTTTCTCAGGCTAAACCTTGAAGGAGGCTCCAACTTCCCAATTCTCTGGCTACAACCCCCTAAGTTCTTCGTCTACAACCGGAAGGTGGATATAACCACCTATCCTTGCCCCATCCAACTGCCCTAAAATATAAATTCCAAATGTAGACAATGTGTCATTGTCACTGTCACTGAATCAACCAGTTCCACTATCAAGCTGTCACTGTCAACCTGTACCAATAGCCTGTAACAGCCTGTATCAATCAACCTACACCAAACAACATGTACCAATAACCTGAACCAACATGTACCATGCATCAACCTTGACTCATCAAGATGTACAACATCATCAACTATACACCTCATGTATGTGCCAAATCATCAACTATACACCTCATGTATGTTCCAACACATCAACTACTTGTCTCAACCATGTAACCAACATGTACCTCAACCATATACCAAAGACATACACCAATATAACCATCAAAAGTGATCTAAAAATTCATCAGTCTATCCATAAACCAAATACCATGAACCCTTACATCAAACCATGTGCCACAACATCACTATTATGTAGCCTCAAGCTAAATCAACAACTTCAGCAACACATCACAACAAAAAGACCAATACCCATATGCCAAATACCAACAACAAAATACCAACTGTATACCTCAAAAAATATGATATATGCTGCAATATTGAACATCCAATACCATTTCAAGAGATAAACCCTAGTTCACAAAACATACGTCAAACAATATGTGCCATATCTCTCATAAATAGACCCCAACCATGTTTTTGCAATTTTTCTGCCGCACTTTTTCTACCGCGATTTTTCTATTGCACTTTTTCTACTGTGATTTTCCTGCCGCACTTTTTCTGCCATGATTTTTCTACTGTGATTTTTCTGTCGCACTTTTTCTGCTGTGATTTTTCTACCGCACTTTTTCTGCCATGATTTTTCGGCTACGATTTTTCTTCCGCGATTTTTTTGTCACACTTTTTCTTCTGTGGTTTTCCTTCCGCACTTTTCTTGCCACAGTTTTCCGACTGTACTTTTTCTGTCGCACTTTTCCTACTGTAATTTTTCTCTATCAATAATACCTACCCAAATAACCTTTCACAAAAATAGATATTCATTGATATACAAGTGTGATTAAATGAGAGAGCCTTGCCTCTTATTTATACTTTCATGTAGCATCACACTTTCCTTATTTTAAGGAGTTCTCCATTTAGTTTATTATTTAAACAATTTCTTTTGAAAACACTTGACTTTTGGGGGCTTTTATATGACTCATGAGGGTTATTCAACTTCATATGGCCATAACTCTCTAACCGTGAGGAGTTATGTGACGTTCCACATACCACCAGAAATGGAATGACAAGCATTATCCATACAGGATAGTTGCACTGATAAATTCACTTCCCTTAATCTCATTATTCCATAATTAAGAATGGGTTCTCTAACCATACTTCTAGGATAACTCAATCCGCAAAGCATCTTCTCATGAGGGCTTTCACCATAAGGGGACCACTTGGAGTTCATACATTTTTTGTTCTTATAAACCATGACAAGACAATAATGAGTCATATTTACATCAAACAAACTTGGGTCCATTACCCAAACCTTTGTGCTATCGATATTTCTTCAAGGGTTGACATCAATGATAACCAACCTTAATCAACAATTCCTGCATAAATTTATCTGCCTCATCTTTCAGTAAACAATGTAGTAAAATTCCTCTGACATCCTTCCAATATAAATTGCCATCTAAAAATACAATATTTCATAGCATTGAGTTTTAAAAACCTAGCTTTAGTCTTGGTCAAACCAGGAGGATCTTGTAAATGATGTAAGACAAAAATTAGGTCTACATACCAGGGAAAGGTTTCAAAATCCTTTGTAACTTGTGGAGTCACCTTCTCTTCTTGTTCATCTAGTGCAACTAGAAAATTTATATCCAAAGAATGAAAATTAGATTCAATGATTAATTCAACTAATCCTTGACCTTTAATGAGTTTGGTAGGTTTTATTTCAATATCATATTTAAGGATAAAAACAATCCATTTGCCTCTTTTCCCATCAGGACTATTTTGGGCCAGAATGTATTTCACCACAGAGTTTGGAACATAAGCAATTATATGTGAATGAAGAATGTAAACACTAAAATCTTTGATTGATTTTACCAGAGAAAAAACTTGCTTTTCCATGATATTGTATTTTAGTGAAACATCTCTTAAGGATTTACTAAAGAAAGCAATAGGTTGTTCATGGCCTTCATTATTTTTTTGCACGAGTACTGTTGCAATAGTATGCTCGTTGGAAGATGAGAAAATGAGGAAATATTTTGTGAAATCAGGGTTGATCAACACATGGGCTTGTGTTAAGGATTTTTTTACTGGATCAAATGAATGTTTTTCTTCTATAGTCCATTTTATTTTAGTGTCTTTCTTCAACATGTTTGTTATATTTCTTGGATGTTATGCCAGATTAGGGATAAATCTCCTTAGAAAAATTATTTTTCCAATGAAAATTTAGGATGAACTATCTTTTGAATAGCTTCAATTATGCTGGGATCAATTTTGATTCCATGTTTTGAGATGACATTTCCTAGCAGTTTTCATTCTTCTAAGACAAATAATGTTTTTTTTTTGTTGAGGGAAATTCCAAATTTCCTACATTTTTCAAAAACTCTTCTCAAGTGGGGCAAATGTTCTTCATCTTTTTTTGAAAAAAAGGTGATATCATCAAGATATATATCTATGAACTTGCCTAGTTCATCCAAAAAATCAATATCCATTGCTCTTTGAAATGTAGCTCCAACATTCATTAAGACAAAAGGAATTTTCACATACATGAAAGTAACCCAAGGTGTAGTAAATGTTGTTTTTTATTGGTCTTCGGGATGTACTAAAACTTGATTGTAATCAGAAAAACCGTCTAACAGAGAAATTATACTGGACGCAACCACCTTCTTCAAAATTTGATCCATTTTAGTCAAAGGGTAGTTATATTTGAGAGAGACTTTATTAAGATTTCTGAAATCAATGCAAAGTCTAATTTCTCCACTCTTTTTTCTAGTTGGAACTAAATTTGATACCAATTTAGAAAATCTTAATGGGACAATGATCTTAGCATCATACATTTTTTTTATCGCTTTTTCAGTTAGAGGCATCAACCTTGGGTTAACCATTCTAAGTTCCTGTTTAAAAGGTTTTTGGTCTTCTTTTATAGGAATTTTATGTTGTATAATGTTGGTGGTATAATATTTCAAATCTTCATAACTCGAAGCAAAAACGTCTATGAATTCTTTGAACAAGTTTATGTATTTCTTCTTTCCAATAGGGGCTAAATATTTAGACAGTTTAATCATTTTTGGCTCCTTTTCAGTTCCTATGTTTCAGTCTTCAACTTCATCTCCAGTAGGTTCAATTTTAGGATTTTTGGCTACATCATTAAAATCAAACAACTCCTCTAAGGGAACTAACCCTCTAGGAAAAACATTATTTTTCAATTGCAATATTTCCAAATATTCTTGTTTTTGATCTCTTTATTTTGATTCTGTCTCATCCACACTCTCTCCTTCATCATCAAAATATGGATCTATATTGATAGCGTAAAATTCATTCTTTGATTGTAAAAAAATTTCAATTTGTTCATCATTTCCAAAGACTTGCAAATATCTGATGTTATCCGGGACATCTGGTATGTTATTTACTTCAACTGTGTATTGGTGAATATGATGGAAAGGCATTTTGTAGGTACTTGTTGAGGTATCTAGACCATCATCTAGATAGTTCTGGTCTCTGGGAAAGGTTGATAAATCATACTGAATAAAGCATTCTAGAAAATCTAGGACAACATTCCCGTAAGCTCTCAATCTTGGGTATTGTTGGGGTCCTATAATCATAGGTAACTTGATTTTTCAGTTGTTTATTTGGAATTTATATCGTGATAAAAACATCTGACTTTTTTATCTCAGTTGATTCCATTTCCCCCTCCATCCATTTATCTCAATCCTTCATCACCCTACCGCACCCTTCATGCCCTCGCCCTCCATTTTTTCACCCCTTCACCGTTTTTGTCCCTACATGCCTAAATAAGCTTAGGATAAAAAACATTAGGTCAGTAATAAATGTTTTGAGGCATTTTTTAACACTAATTAGCATAATAATATTAAGAATAATTAAATTAGTGTAGTTAGATTAATAAACTAGGTTAGTCTTGTTAATAATAAATTATTAATTAATTAATTAATTAGTAATTTGTAATTAAGTTAGTTTGTTTAAGTTAGTAATTAGGTTAATTTTTTATAATT
>SNQJ01S0078544.1:26092-36306 GCA_010110895.2 Picea sitchensis
AAAGGCGCCACCTTAATGGTGCTCTGGTAACTGATGTTGTAAGCGAACTCTACTAGTGGAAAGAATTCTTCCCAATGCTTTTGTTGGTCCATCACGTACATGCGCAACATGTCCTCCAAGGTTTGGTTCATTCGTTCGATCTTCCCGTCAGTCTCTAGGTGATACACAGTACTAAAGTTAAGTTGGGCTTCCAAGGCCTCTTGGAAACTCGTCCAAAATCGTTCGGTAAACATAGATCCTCAATCAAATATAATCCTCTTAGGCACGCCATGCAACCTCAAAATATCACTGATGAAAACTATAGCAATGTCAGGTGCCTGATACGTCGTACGCACAAGAACAAAGTGAGCACTCTTCGTCAGAGTGTCTACTACTACGAAAATCGAGTCATGTCTCCACACTGTTAGTGGCAATCCAAAAATGAAATACATCGAAATAACCTCCCATTTTAATTCTGGAATAATGTGAAGTTGTAGTAATCCCTTTGGGTGTCTATGCTTAGCCTTTACCTACTAACATTTGAGGCATCTGGCCACATAGTTGACTATGTTTGCCTTCATTCCCTTCCAAAAGAATAAGGGCTTAAGGTCTGCCCTCATCTTCGTGACTCCCAGGTGAGCCATGTAAATGGCTCTATGAGCCTCGCTCAGGATCACCATTCTCAACTTGTCATTTGGTGGTACATAAATTCGACTTTTAAACCTCAATAACCCATCACTATCAAATGAAAATCCCTCATATCGTGGTACCATCATTGTGTTTTGTCCGATAAAACCCTCGACCTTTTTGTACCAGTCATTGTCACACTGTAAAGTGAGAATCTTCTCGAGTAGATTCGTCTGAAGAGGCAACACCGAAAAGATGTGTTGTCTCCGATTCAAAGCATCCGCCACTCGGTTCACTGTTCCCTTTATGTAAGTAATCTTAAATTCGTACTCGCTAAGCAATTCCGACCAACGTCATTGTCGCGCGTTCAAGTCGCTTTGCGCAAAAATATGTTGTGGTCCACAATGATCAGTCTTTAGTTCAAATTTTCATCCAACAAGGTAGTGTCTCCAAACCTTCAAGGCATATATGATGGCTAATAACTCCAAATCGTGCGTCGAGTAGTTCTCCTCATGCCTTCTCAATTTCCTGTAAATGTAAGCAATCACTCATCTGTCTTACATCAAGACTCCGCCTAAACCTTCCTTTGATGTGTCAGTGCATAAGAAGAAGTCTGCATCCATGTCAGGGACCTTTAGTATCGACGTTGTTGCTAACAACTCCTTAAGCCTCCGAAATGTTTTCATGCATTTCTCGGTCCAAACAAACTTCTTATTTTTCTTCTGCAATTCTGTGATCGGATTTGCTATCTTCGAAAATACCTCGACAAACCATCGATAGTATCCTAACAAACCCATAAAGCTACGCACTTCCATGACATTTGTCAACGCAGGCCATTCCATAATAGCCTCTACCTTGGCTAGGTCCAGGATGATACCTTCGCCGGAGATGACATGCCCTAAGTAGTGAATCTTCGATTGGTAAAAAGAGCATTTGGACAAATTCCCATACAATTTGTTCTCTCACAGATACTATAGTACCAAGCGCAAGTGATCGTCATGCTCCTCCATCGTCCAAGAGTAGATCAAAATATCGTCAATGAATACTTGGACAAACTTTTCCAAGTACTCACGAAACACCCCGTTCATCAAACTCATAAATACCCCTGGGGAGTTTGTCAGTCCAAATGGTAAAACAATAAACTCGTAATGTCCAAACCTTGTCTTAAAGGTGGTCTTAGGGACATCATCCTCCTTGATCTTCCACTGGTGATACTCTGATAACAAATCGATCTTGGAGAACGTCGTCGCACCCTTCATTTGATCGAACAGATCATCAATTCTCGGCAATGGATATTGATTCTTGATCGTGGCCTTGTTCAGTTGAAATTAGTCAATGCAAAGCCTCCACGATCCATCTTTCTTTCATATGAAAATAATCGGTGCACCCCACGGTGACACACTAGGACGTATTAGTCCCAGGTCCAGCAACTCCTTCAGTTACATTTTCAACTCTTGTAACTTTGGGGTTGACATCCAATAAGGCGTTCTTGCTATCAGTTCAATCCCCGATTTTAGGTCTATTGTAATCTCCAAATATCTCTCCGGTGGCATCCTAGGTAAGTCCTCTGGAAATACGTCCACAAACTCTCTCACCACCGGAAGGTATTCTAGACCTTCTGCTACTCCTTTCTCGTTTAACGCAAGGATCGCATAAATCTTGCACCCCTTGCACATACTCTTCTATAGCTATAATGAAGAGATAAACCTTAGAGAAACTCCCTAGTTCCATCCTACAATCACACGTCTATGTCCTTCGTCGTCTACCAAGCTCAACCATTTTGTCTTACAGTTGAGTATTGCCTCATACGATTCCAACCAATCCATACCAATCATGATGTCATAAGATCCTAGGATCTTGACGTATAGGTTGGCCCTCGTGACAAACTCTCCCAGGTTAAGGGCACAACCCGTAACCTTTCCTCCAACCTTTTGTTTGGCTCCAGAATTCATCTCCATGAAGCTAAACTCATCTTGTTCGACTACCTTTATCTTAATCCTTTTTAGTGCTACACCAAAAATGAAACTCTAAGTATCACCGGGATCTATCAAAATACTAAGGGTCTGGTCAACAACAATACCTGTTGTCTTGAGCACAATCGACTGGTGCTCTGCCTGATAGTTATTCACCGCTGTATGAATCTGATGGGCCTTGACCATATCTCCCTCTGTAGTGGGTCCAGTTGGTCCAGACGCTCTGGTCCTCTCCACAGGAAAATCGCACTCATAGTGTGGCTCCCCACACGTCCAACACCTCTTCTTCGACCCAGTAGTCTTTCTACCCGAAGTAGAATATGACAGCCCACCGACTTGGAACCCTGGTTTGTTCTACTGAAGAGGCCTAAACTGTTGCTGCTGCGGTCGATGCTACTGCTGATGTGGTGGTCTTTGATAAGGTGTCCTCTATTGAGGCAACAATCACTGGGGTGTAGTAAAAGTGGATCCCCTCTGGAAGCCACGATATCCCGGTGTATGTCTCGCTGGTTTTTGGTACTGTTGTGTTCCAAATGGAACCTGCCCTGCTGGTCTCGCTAGAGTCCTAGTCTGACCCCCACTAATAAGCTCCTTCTCTGCTATGAGGGCCTTCTGGACGACATCGTGCAAGGATTGAGGCATCCAAATCCTAACCTTTTCACGCATGCTTCTGTTAAGGCCAAACATGAACCGTTTGACCTTAAGTTTCTCTGTGTTAAAGTGAGGAGCATACCAGAGCATATCCATAAAATGAGCCTCATACTCGGGCACCATACAACCTCCCTGTCATAAAGCATTGAACTCATTGAGCTGACACTCAATGAATTCCTCTAAAAGGTACCTCTCTCAGAACCATTCCTCAAATAGTTCCCATGACACATCTTTGACGGCCATGTTCAGTTGTGGTAGGAGTGTCTTCCACCATAGAATAGAGCTCCTCTTCAGTTGAAAGACTGTCATGTAGACCTTCATGTTGGAGGTATAATCATGAAGTGCGAATAACACCGCCATGTTCTCCAACCATGCCTCGGCGGTTGCGTCATCCTTGGCGCCAAAGAACTTGAGAAATTTGACCTTCTCTAGTTGACGGTGAATGCTACCAGTAACGGACGGTGCACGTGTCAGAACCTCAGCGAGCGTCGGTGCTCTAGCCTCATCTCTGTCCAAACGGCTGATCAGTGCCTAGGAGATGCGCTGAAAGGATCTCATCATGCCAACTACATCACCAACTACTATCTGCTCCTATCCGAGAACCTGCTCATCTCCCTTGGGTTTAGACCCCTCAGGTGTGGATGCTACTGGAGGCATCACGCCTCCTCCCCTAACACCCCGTCGTCTGCCTCTGCGACGTCCTCTAACCATGACTACTTGCACACACACAATCAACTAAATCAACAATATTATAATCCAATCATGTCAACGAAAGTCGTAGCGATCCAAACTCGCGGGTTGAACCCACTCTGATACCATATGTAACGAACCTCCTCATTACCTCGACCACCTGTTATAACAAGTGCAATTTTTTTTTTTAGAAAGTGAAAAAACAATGTGTGCATGTGTGCAAGGGTAATAAAGACATTATATTTTGCGTCGCAACATGACGATGAATACGAAACAAGCAACTGCGACAATGACATAACAAACTAAGAGGGCCATCAAACATTTGGAAGCATTGGACGACAATCAACCAAAAAAAATAGACCGACTACCCATCCGTCCTACCCTGCAATGGTTAGGACCTCTAGGACACATAAGCAATGCTCAAGCCTAGGTTCCCATCGATTTTGACCATTTAAGGTTTCAAGGCTGGCGACTGTTCTGAGGAACATGGAGGTGTCTACATCCCGCCCGATACAAGCAGACCAAGCACATAGAAGGTTTACCAACCAAGTACAACATTATTTAAAATGAACAACAACCCTCATTTACTAAATCAAAATAATTTATTGTACTTAATTCAAGGACATTACACCATATATGTTTATCAATAACAATAAAAATTACAATAACGGTGCCATGAAATAATAAACACATTACATTTATATCACATTAACTTTGCAAAAATAACAATCACATTACATCTTATGTGTTATCCATAGTAATAAAACTACCATATCATTACCATAAAATGATAGCACCATTTCATTTTAAGTTACAATAACTTTGCAAGAATAACAATCACATTACAAGACAATGACGATTGATAAAGCCAGTAAGGAAATTAACACAACTTATTTCAACCTCCATTACAAGCTCTACAATGCATGTCTAAAGCGCATAATATCATAAGGTACAATCTAAATCGACCTTGAAACAATTTCGTTTGTGAATTTTAATTTTATAAGAGTCATCATAGTTCCATATAAATCAATTTACCTTAAAATGTTATTGTTGTTATAAAAATTCAAATTTAAATCACTAACTAATAATCATGGGGAATATATACAGCAATGTTCGAGGAATTAAATTGTGTATATCTTAACAACCTTTACACACAAATTCGTCATCCCACTCGTAAGGATAATAGTAACAATGATATTAATAATTGTTATTATTATTATTATTATTATTATTATTAAAGGAAACACTTCATCAATCTAATTATAATAATCATTTTTTAAATCTTAAACCATTCCATAATCATGCAAAGATATCTAAAAAGGTTCTACAATGTTCATACCCTTCATCCAATAATAATGACACTCTACACTATGATAGATCATGTGCAATTTCGATGCCCCATATAACATGCTAGTATAAATTAAAGTTAAAATAAAAGATAATGGTGGAATAACGATATTAAGATCTATTCCAATAAATTTATAGAGAAAAAGGGTGAAAAACATAGGAGACATTGGATATCGTATCAGCCTATTTTTAGGTATTCATAAATAATTGAGGGCTGAGGCAAGGGATAAAATATTTACTACACCTGTAAATATCCATAGGGGATAAAGGTAAAAAGGAAGCAGCAAGATTAACTAAGGATAGCTGTCACCGTAAACCAATACATAAAGCTGGGAATTTACCCTATAAGAAGGATTTGAAATGTTGTTAAAGCATAATCAAGAAAACAATGTCACCATAAGGATGGGATTGTTGTCAAGTAAAAGTTATTTAACATCTTCGCCAATACACCAGTGCATACAAGAAGACTGAAATGTGGTAAATTCACTCTACCTTTAACGAGCCAATACCCGAATGTTGTCCCTGCAAAATTGCCATTTTTACCCCAAGGATCCTAGCATCGAACTTGGTACTAATATTGTACTATCTTGATGCCCATTAAATACGCTATCAATTAAAGTTTTGTTGTTTAAAGTGCAGGTCAACTACAATCATGAAAACCGCATTGTCCATAAGTTTTGTTGTCTATAATTTCATCGTCTGAAATTTCCGCTCTCTATAATTTAAATAATTGTTGTCCATCGATAATTTGAGTAAAAATTTTGGCCACTGAAACTTGAAAACCATTTTTAGTAATACATAAAAAGTAATAGTATTTTAGGAAATTACAATCAATGAATAAAGTTATTGCATTTGAAATTGACAATCTAGTTGTAGTACTATTAAAAGAATATTGCTAAAAGTCCTTTCCAGGTTAGGAGGCACTGTCAGTAAAGTGAGGAAAGGGAATGTTTGGGTAACAGGCCATGGATATAAAGAAATTTTGAGTCCCCTAAGGGAAACTTCCCCACGCGTCGAAAGGAAAAAATAGTCGAATCAATGGCAAATTTGCCAGAAAAAGAGATACCCCACGAATTAAAACATGAAGAGGTATTAAGTGAATCATGAAGTACATAGGTATTAATTGAATCATGAAGGTGAAAAGGTAATAACTAAATAAAAACTCGTAGAGGTAGGATGTATCCAATGTTTACAGAAGGGTGACTTTACACGAATTGTAGAGGCAAAGTTAAGATAGGTTAACATAGGTTGCGTAGGCGGAAGGTAGCTAGTTTTTATTTATAGTGGTAGAGGCAAACAAACGGTTCCACATAGTTGCAGGGCGAAAATGTTTTTTTTTTTTTTAAATTACAGAGGCAAAACTTTAAAGGGCTTTCATGCGGACAACAGAGGCAAAGGGACACAAGTTTAAAAGTCGTGGTTCATGCCTTTAAATCAAGGAACCACCTTCACTGTAAGATACATCGTCATTGTCGAACAAAGCATACCCTTTCTTCAATTTATGCATCGCTTAGAAGGATGGGCGGCTGGAGTGATCTAGATGTTGTAATGAAATCGGGTAAGAAATCTGAAATACAAAAGCATAGATTTTCAACCAGTTCCAACATTAAAAGCATTATCAACGATCGGACAATTACAAAATTCAAACATGATATTTCTAAACATAAGGCACCTTAATGAAATTTGATCATAAATTTACACTACATAAGATTACATTAAAAAAATTCTAACATTACAATCTGTTTGGAAAATTAATGCGTCTTAGCATGTAAATTCTGTCAAAAACTCAGACATATCGCTTCAGGTTTCGACTTGGACATATGAATTCCGTCATAAAAATAAAGCAGGATAGAGGAACAAATTCCCGTGCAACCGAAGCAAAATACAACACAATAATCACACCAATATACTTGATTTCTGGGATAAATTCTGGATGCGAGGCAGTTAATCCATAGCTGAGAGGTGAAATAAAATGTAGAGTGGAATCACAAGGAGTGCATTCAACATAGAGAGCATCAAGAAAACAAAATAACCCAAACCATTTACAATAAATTACAGATCTTAGCATAAGTCTTAATGCATTCTACTCTACAATGAAAGATCATACCGTTGCCTTATCACTTGCCTCGAATGACGTCCGTGTGTTCGTTTCCGCTCACATTCGTCGACCTTCGAGACTACACTAGTGCCTCCCAACCAACGCTAGGGGTACTCTTCTTCCCCCTTAGCCCCCCGAGATGCAAAGGGGCCACACACTAACCAGATGGTACGTTTAGCTCTCATATCGCCTCGCAAGGCCGAGCTACCACTCCTATCCAAGCTGGGAAATCCCAACTCCCCACAAGTAAATCAGTCAAGTCATTAATCCGGCAGCGTAACATTACGCTAACAGTTGATCCCCTACTTCCTCCTCCTCCCTCTTTTTTATAGAGTTTTAGAACTTCCAAACTTTCCTTAAATCTCATTTAATTTAAGTTTTAATAAAAAAATTCTAATAATTCTCCTTCATACAAGTGTCATCCATCCCCCACATTCTTGCAATAATTAGTTTCTTTAAATTAATAATTGTCTCATTTCCCTCACCCACCTAGAGTTACTCATAAATTTACTCCTAGGTGTCTCTAGATTCCCTCATAGGTTTTAAATACTTTCCCTAAAATGAAAATGCTAAGTCAGTTCAAAATTAGAAGGTTCTTGAATGTAGATTCTTTACTAAGTTGACCTCTTTCTTTTTACCATAAGTTCCATCTTTCCCTTTTTATGTCACCTCCATTCCGTAGTTTCCTAATTTTTTATTATTCCCTTCTTTCCCCTTTTTATTAGAGCCAAAAATGGCAGTTGCGCAAATTAACCTCTTTTCCTTTTTATTAATAATTTAATATCTTTTACACTTTCACAAGTTAAATAATTAAGTTCTTCTTTACAATTTAAATCCACTGATTTTAATTAAATTATTACTCTCTTCATTTTACCCCAAAATTTTTATGAAGACTAAAACTATTACTTAAGTGGTTTTTGGTTTAATTTTATTTTTATTTTTTTATAAGGTATTTTTTTTAAGGTTAGACAAAATTTTACCCCTAGAGAAGTTTTAGACTTAGAAATTAGATTCTGAACTCGGCAACATTTAATTGGGGAATTTGTTTTAAAATTTCTTAATGTGTTGTCTGTCTTAGGGCCATCTAGGTTTCTCCCTCTATCATCATCAATGCGACGTGCCCTTCAGGATGCACTAGGTGCTCCAAGGGTGCCACTCGCCTCATCTATTCCTTTGCGCGACATGCTCTTCAGGATGCACTACGTGCTCCAAGGGTGCCACTCACCTCTTTGTTTCTTTTGTGCGACGTGCCGTTCAGGATGCACCACGTGCTCCAAGGGTGCCACTCACCTCTTGACTGATTGGTAGACATTAATAACCCCTGGAGTCAACATTCCGCCAGATGAACTTGTGGGAGACTAAGGGATTCTAAGGAATAAGGCCCCCGCCTTATTGCACACCTCTTAGAATCACAGTGAGCGACTATCGCAGTCTGCCCTCACGGTATCGTGGGTCCTCTCGAGCTAGGTAGTCGTTAACCTACATTTCGAGCCACAGTGGGAGTGCTAGTAGGCTGTGGCAGGGCGGTTGTCCACACCTCTCCCTTAACCTCTCTGGTATTCATGTGTGGCCCCTTTACTCCATATGTGAGTCTGGTCAGCAAGATATCATCAAACTGCATCATCAACAATCTTGTCAAAACATGTCCACATCATATCATTTAATCAAATGTACTAAAATCACAGTAAAACAATCAAACCCCAATAGCACACTCCCTGACTCGATCCAGAGTCCAAGGGATTCTGTCGATGCCTCTGCATCCTCAAGGTCCCAAACCCTGCACACTTTGTAAAACCAAGTCAATAGCACCTGTCTATGTCAATGCAGTAAAAGATCATGTCATCTATAATAACGCATCATAATCAAGGACAAATGTTTTAATATCATAATAGTCCAGATCACTTGCGAGCAAGTGTCCTCAAAGAATAAGTTTTCTCAGTGTGCCAGAGAGGGATGTTACAATATGACTATTATTCATTCTATACAAAGTATATGTGACATCCCAAAAAATAAATTATTTTTTGAAATTTAAATTTGTTGGAAAATTATTCTATTTTTAGTAAAGTCGAATTTGAATTTTTTTTGCCATTTATGGCAATTCTGAATTCCGAATTTAATAATTGTAATTAATTATTATGGCTATTGGGTAGAGATCTGATTTGACCCAACTAACTATTTGACTATGACACTTGTATGAAAACATAATATTTTATATTGATTGTAGGAGGAATAATGGAACAACCATGTTAAAATCCACTGACAATGACTCCATGAGTGGGGAAAATGTTGGAACTACCTCTGGGATGATTGTTACAAGTGGAAAATCAGAGATTTGGCCATTAGCAGCCCCTGAAAATCAAGGATTTAGAAAGCTGCGAAAATTCCCAAGGGAGGGAAAAAGGACCTGGGAAAAAGGATTTTTATTGATAAATAGCATATGTGAGGAGGCAGGACGTTGCCAAGTATGTTGGGGAAAAGAGACAATTGATTTTTTTCTTGCTGTTATGAACACTATTGATTGAGTGTGAGGCAAGAGGAATCTGATGGAATTGAAAAACATTGTTGAGGAGTTTTCCAAGTTCGCCCTCATGGGTTCATGGTTAGGCTAGGGATGAATTGGGCAAGTGATTTTGGCTTCCCTATTATTCGATTGGGAGGAACGTGGTTGTTCCCTTTGTATTCCCTCGAATTGGTTCAGATATTTTAAATCTTCTCCTTCTGTGTTCTGAATGATTTTTGTATATCTGATATCATGTATCTATTCATGTTAAGTTGAAATAATTTCCATGGATGAAATTTGTTCATTGTATGAAGTTTATAATCAAAGACCAATTCTGGAACAGTTCCTC
>SNQJ01S0078546.1:9708-45860 GCA_010110895.2 Picea sitchensis
CCCTCGATGAGAATACTATGCTTGAGGAAGGATAAACTGACCCTTCCCTGTGCTCCCCTTTGATTAGAATACTATGATCCTGGAATGGTTAGTTGTTAGGGTCCTATCCTAACCTCCCTACTTTAGGCTACCTATGAGTTATTTAATTGTTGTATGCAACCATCCTCTTTGAATTTAAATTCCCATTGGATAGTAGTAGATAGTTATTTAATGTAAAATGGTCCACTTTATAAGGCCCACTAGGTAGTTGGTACCCATTAGTGATGGGACCACAAGTAGTCAGGGTTTTTTCTATAGAAAAGATATTTAAAGAGATAGGAGAATATGGAACATTTTTTCTTGTGTTGTGTATTTGGAGATTTTCTCAATGAAAGGTCACTCCACCTTAAGAGGTAAGTGAACATTGTTTTCCTTCTTTGCATTATCAATATACTAGGGTATATTTACATATTTCATCTTATTTTTTGTTTGTTTATAGCTATTCTACAATTATATTCTCTATATACCTGGTTGTGCTTCAATTTTGAAGGTTTAAGGAACACTACAAGTTGTATCAGAGCTCTTCCCTAAGCTAGCATGCCTCCAAAATTTAGTAGATTTTTGTTTATATAACATCCCTATTTTTAATCCATGTGAATTATAATGTAATTGTATAAATGAAATTTAGTCTGGCGATCCGATGTGTGGGGTTAAGAGCCGATATTGGTTTTATAGGGCTAGAGGACAAATGGTATATTATGTGCATTTAAATAATTAATAAAAATAGTAATCACTGGATGTGATACAAAAGAGATGAAGAATGGGGGATATGATTCCACAATAGAGAGCGGTACAAGGGGGGAATTATTCATGGGTATTAATCCAACCCACATTCTTGAAATTATTATCATTGTGTATAACCTTCTATTTATTGTTGAGTGTTCCCAAAGCTAATCATTTAATTCATGTAAGAGGGTGGATGTGATAAGTCACATCCCATAGTTATTGGAGAGCATGGGATGAAGTACAATCAACTTGGGGAGTGTAAGTCAAGTCAAGAAAGCAAGCAAGGGGGAAAGAAAAAATTTGTATGTAGAATAGAGACAAGTTTTTACATGTAGATATTGGACAACAATAGAATATTTGAGTGATGGGAATTGCAACAACAATGTTGTTCTCAAAGGAAACCATTGTTTGGTTGTGTTGTATGTTGAGAAAGAGGCATGTGTGCCTATAAATCATGTTGTAATCATATAGTACGTTTTTCTATTGAGGAAATGGATCAAGAGCCTCGTGAAGGATGATGCGAGAACTATTGTAGTAGCTGGAAGAATCCATGGTCAACCAGGTGCACTGGATCCATGGAGGGAAGTGGGAAGGCCCGAGGGGCTGTGTGCAATGAAGGGGGATCCCATTCCTTGGGTTGTATAGGTTGTGGGAAAACATAGTGACATATGCGTTTGGGGGATGTTGTGTGTGGAGAGTTGACAAATAGTGGGTGGAATCTCCTTGTGGAATCATAGCCTCAGCTCTGGGGTGGCCCATTGTTGAGAGAAGATGAACAACAACACCTATGGATAGGAGGTTCTTCCTTCGTATGCATCCAGTTGTTAACTATTAACAGATAAGTGTTTTTGTTATATGTGTATGTTATTCTGTTGTGTAAATGTTTTAATATGAATGTTGTGTGTTTTTTTTTTGCTTGAACAGTGCATTCATGTTTTAATATGTGTTGTTAGATGCATATAGAATTGTGATATCAATCTATTGGTTAAAATCTGTGTGATTTGTAGTTGGTAAGCTACAAGAAATTAATTAAGTATAAAATCTTAATTTTAACGTGTTTTCTGCACATAATGTTGCTTAGCTAGAGGATGGGTACATAAAAAAGTGGTATCAGAGCTACTGGTTCAACACTAGACCTGTATGGGCCAAGAACAAGTGCGAATTTTGGACAAATTCACTGCCACAAACTTCAATCTATGACAAATTTGGGGAAAATGGAGGAAACATTATAGTGAGATCCCCAAATTCGTGGGAAAATTCGAGTTTCAAATGCATTAGAACTATATAAGAGGTTTTTACGTCGTCAATAGACTAGATTGTAGATATATATTCGATCTGCAATGTCAAAATTCATGTTCTAATGGTTGTTGTAGAAATTGGGCAGAGTTGATGAATCGACAGCTAAGATCGCGTTCAATCTCGAGATCAACGATCTATATTCATTTTAATAAATTTAAAAACTTCAAATGTTTTCAAAGTTTGGAAAAGTTACCAGATCTATGACCGAGATTCATTTTCAACAACTGGGAAGATGAGGTAGATTGATGACCTGGATTCATTTCAACTATTGGGAGGTTGGAACAAAATCGATGGATGAGATCATTTCGAGTGGGAGATTAACGATCCAGATTCATTAGGGAATTTGGACAAAATTCCTAAGTGTATAAGTTTGCCAATGAAATTTATCAATGGCCAATGGTCGGGGATTGACAAATTTGGTGAAGGTTTCATGCGTCCAAAGGGGATCACCGATGGTCGATGATCAATGATAAGGGATCGAAAAAATTTGGAGATAGTTTTCATTTGTCCAAGAGAAATCATCGATCGTTGATGGAAAATGGTCAGGGATCGACAGAGTTTGGTGAGAGTTTTCATTTGGATGAGAGAAATTGTCGATGACTGATAGCTGATGATCGAGGATCGAAAAAAATTGGTGAGAGTTTTCATTTGACCGAGGGAGATCATCGATTGCTGATGGTCAATGATCAAGCATCGACATATTTAACATGGTGTTTTAAACTCGTCTAAGAGAAATGATCGATGGTCGATGAAGGAAAAGAGGATGATGACATGTCATTCCACATCAACATCCATGTGTCATACCACTTCAACATCTGCATGTCATTCCACATCAAAAAAGTTTATGCCTTAGGCTGACGTGTCATGCCACATCAACGAAGGTATGGCCGATCGTCAATGGTCAGGGTTCGATGAGATTGTGGGAAAGTGGTATTCAAGAAAATTATCTGATGGACGATCATTGATGGTAGGGGATTGACGAGATTCATGGGAAACATTTGGTTTTCAAAGAGATATGGCTGATGGTCAATGACCATGCGTTGGGGAGATCGGTGGGAAAGTTTTGTTTACCAAAATAAATCTTCGATCGTTGATAGAGAGTAGATCAATGGTCCATATTTCTTCTGATTTGAGATCGACGGTGCAGATTGCCACATAGGCAAGACTGTCCATCAGTTTAAAAAAAACAACCAAATTTGGAACCATTTTTCTTATTTTGGCCATAACTCATGAAGATTAAGTCAAATTTAGATGAAACTTATGGGTTTTGTTCATAGTGAGGATATCTACAAAAGTGAAAGAGAGGTACATTGTCCAATTCTACTTGGATTTGTTAGAAATTGCAAAATAGTGATTTTTAAAGATCCAGGTCCAGATCATTGACAAAGATCCAGATTAATATGAAATTCTTGGAGAGAGTCCAGAAAGAATACATGGAAATAAACAACGAAGGAATTGAATAAATACTATGGGGATTGGAATGGGGACGCTGAAATAAGTCAAAATTCACTATTTCGGACCAGTTTTTGAGAATTTTTGAGATTTTCAGAGGAGGAAAAGTGACCACAGATCAAAAAATTGGAAAATTTTAATTCGACATTTAATATAATCATTAATACAAACAACTTTTGTATGATGAATTTTTTCCAGAAGTGCACAGATTGAGAGATAACTGGTTTTGCTAAAAAATCAAAGTCTGGAAAAAGGGGTGAAAAATGACAAAGTTGTCATTTCCAGATTGCTATAGTTTTTTTTATTGGAGCACCAGATTGAAAATATGGGATTTTTTATGAATTCCCTGTCATTATTTTTATTAGCCATGTCCCATAAAAAAATTTCTCTGTTTCCTGATATATTTTCTTCTACAATTGGCAAAAGATGGCTTTTCAAAACAAATTACACCAGCTGAGAAAATGCACAAATGGGGTGAAAATGACATCTTCAGGAAGCCATAACTCTTGTCTCATAAAGCATATTGAAACATGAGTGTGGTCATTGGAAAGGTAATATAGAAGAAAATATGATAAAAGTTCTAAGTTTTCCAGGGAGCATCAAGTTGCTCCATAAATTTTGAAGGAAAGTGGAATTGAAATTCCATGAACCATGTAATTACTCAACATGAAGATTTTTTGAAATAGTGTCAAAGTTTGGAAAAATCATCCTAGACGATAGAGGTGAGTTTCAAAGGTGATTGTTGTGTAAGGAAGAGTGTAACTGCTCATGATGGTGCCTATTCATAAGTGTAGAGGCACATTTGAAGTGAACCAACCTAATAATGGGAAAGAGGTGCCTGTGCTTGCTAACATGGAATTGTTAATTAGTAGAGGAAAACTCTAGCAGAGAGTGTTATGAAAAGATATTTATAGAAAGAGGATAAGATTCCATAATTTATCATTGTGTGGGCATGTTCTATATTAATTCTAGGGTCCATTGGATAGGGAAGTAGGTCAATTGTGTATAGTTGGTTGAAGCATCCAAGAGCTATGAAAGGAAGTGCAGGGATGTAGAGAAGGTGATGCAATGATGGAAAAGGTATAAGGAAGGGTAGAGGAATATTAGTATTTGGCTGCTATAGAGTCTGAATGAATTGTAAAGGAAAATAAATAGAGGTCCTCATATAAGGTATGAATATAATGGACGAGGAATTTCATAAACATGCACATGGAGTAAGGAGAACTCCATAGCCTTGAAGATAGAAATATAGTGAGGTATACAAGCTTACTGAAAGAAAAGTAAAAAGGATGTCATGAGATGAGGTGTGAATCATGAGTGGATGAGTCATCTTTGTGTACAAGAATGGGAATTTAGGAAGAAGGAATTTTTAGATATGATCTAGCATTTTTTTTTCTAAATATCCAAGGCAATAAAACTACCTATGTTATCAGAGTGTGCAACAAAAGAAGGGTATAGGTGAGAATGGAGGAGTGTAGCATTTCAATTGGAACATGTTGGTATTGAGTGGCCAAGTAGTGCTTCACAATGAATCACTTAATGAAGTGAAGATAGTTATTTAAAATTGAGAAAATACATGGATGGCAAAGAGTATTAGAAAGATGACATAAAATAAATATTTCATAATGTTGAAATGCCAATCAAAGATAATGATATTTCAAGGCCAGTTCGGTCAAGGAAATGGGGAGTGGTTAATTATATTGAAATTCTAATGTTCATCTAGAGTAGTGCATGTTACAACACTATGAATATTGAGAATTTTATATGAAATGTTGGGATATGATTCTCTGCATAAAGGAAGCAGTTATGATATGGTATCACTAGTGAATATAATGGTTGGAGATGCAAGATGGTCGAGTGGGGATTGTATGGAAGGTTTAGAATAAGGACTAGTGGTGGATAGTTGAGAAGAATGATAGTGCACATGGCAACGAGGTTATATGGGAATTCAAGGACCATCATTTACAACAACAAATCTAAACAAATAAATAAAGTTGAAATATATATGCATTGGAGTGCATGATAGAATTGATGCATGATGCATACAATAAAGATAGAATGCATGTGCATAAAATAGTCATGAAAGATCAAGTGATTGGTGCATAATAATGTGTGTTTGTGCATGTGGACATGTATGAACATGCTAGTGGCATGGGTATAGACTAAGATTTCTCAGAACCCTTCTACAGGTTCTCTGATCCTTCTAATGCATGCACTCTTGCATTCCTTTCAACAACTCCCTTCCTCAGAGGCTCGACTCTCCTTCAATTCTCTCCCCCCTACATATCCAAGCTGCACAAATTACTTAAGAAGTTTATCGACCTATCCTTCTATTTCTTCTGTCAGAAGTCACTTCGTGGGTCAATTCTGGGGACCCGTGGTGATATTTCCTACTTTCCTCTAGCTGACCGCTTCCTGTCCTTTATGAAAACCCTCTATACTTCCATTCATTGGGGTGGTTGGTTGTTCAACTACAAACCTCTCTCATCAACTGATTTGTCTTGATATCAGGGATAAGGGAAATAATATGAATAAGGCTTGGGGTCCTTTAGTTTATTAGGGACTCCTCTCATTCCACTAGTGATATCGTGGATTTTACTTTAAAGCTTCATCTATCAGTCAATTGTCGAAGTTTTCAATTAAAAACTAATACATTTACAATATTTGCAAACCATTGTATGGAAAGCATACTTTATGATTAATTACAAGATGGGGGAAACACGGGTGTTACAATCCCCCCCCCCCTTAAAGGAAAATCGTCCTTGGTGTTCTTCTTAGCAACACCTACCATGACTTCATCTTTCAGCTACTTCAACATCATATTCCTTTTCTTGTTCTGTCCCTTTCTCCGAATCTTGGCATTTAGCACATGCCTACGGCAATTTAAAACAATAAGCATGTCAATTCATCATTCCATGCATAATCATTTTATTAATGTTCATAACTCAAGAGGGAATTTACAATAAACATAATACTTATCGATGTGTTTTATGGATTTGCATCCATATGGATGTCTTATTAACTTGTCTCACTATTTTCCTTGACATATCCATTGTGTGCATGATAAAAATCAACATATTACAAAAACTATTGGAGTCTCCTCTTCCTTGTGGTCACTCACCCTCCAAGCCTAGGCTCAAGCATCCCCTTCTCTTATATACATTCCCTTGGGTGATCCATCTTTCCTTGCTAGGGATTTCTCGCACAAGAATTTTTTTGGGACCTCCCTGAGTCTTACAGTTGAGGTGTCCCTCACGCTTTCTCTGCCAAAAGCATCCCTTCAGCCTGTATCACCCCAACATATCATTCTATGGGAATCATGGCGTATCTGTAATATTACAGATATAAAATAGTATGCAGAAGACAAATAATTAGCTAGAAATGGTAGATAAACAATGATTTAACCGAAACAACACCACAATAATACCAAAATAACACCAGAAATAGCACTTTGATTACCGAGAGAAAAGTTCACTTGCCTCTTCGAGGGGGAAACCTCCAGAAGAGTAAATCTCTATTACAATAATATCCAAGACAAAACTTCTCATACCATCGACTCATATTTATACTAAATATGTCTATCAAAAGAACAATCTAGAGAAAGATCCTTCTAGAAGCGGAAGCTTCTATTAGGTCTTCTTACATTGGACTTATTATTCCTTATTTCTAGGCCTTATTAATATTGACCTTTATTACATGGAAATATATTATTCTACCTACATGAGGGGTTAGGTCCCTAACATTTCTTCCCCCTTAAAAACAACCTTGTCTGCAAGGCTTGAGATGAGGAAATTGTTGCAGAATGGTAGCTGGTTCCTAAGTGGAATCTACTGGAGTTGTATCTTTCCACTAGACTAACACTTCCTTAATGGTTTTCTGACGCAGAGGACAGTCACGCTGGTCCAAAACTGCTTGTGGATGTAGCCAAATGGAGCCTTCTTTGTCCAACTCGTGAAGGTTGGTTTGAGTTTGGCACTTAGTTCCAATCACCTTCTTTAAGCAGGAAACATGAAAAAAATGATGGAGCTTAGAATGACTGGGCAAAGCTAACTGATAGGCCACAAATCCCACACGCTTGAGAACGATATAAGGACCATAAAATTTGGGCGCTAGTTTCTGACAATGGTCATCCTTGGGGGAATTTTTCTTGTAAGGTTGCAGTCGAAGAACCACCTGATCTCCTTCTACAAGTTGACATTCATAGTGACCTTGATCTACTTGTTGCTTCATGTGATTCTAGTCCATGACCAAATTCTATTTGAGGGTACAAAGAATAGCCTCTCAAACTGTAAGTGTTTGGTAAACCGCCTGGATCTTCGAGACACCTGAAAAATATGAGAGAACTGAAGGTGGATTTTTTCCATATACAACTTCAAAAGAAGTCATGCGGGTAGTTGTATGGTAAGAAGTTTTGTACCACCTTTCAACTAGTGGTAACCATTGATCCCACTAATTTTTCCTTTCCGATGCAAAACACCTCAAATATGTTTCCAAACACTTGTTGAGAACTTCAGTTTGACCATCAGTATGGGGATGATAATTTGTGTTGAGATGCAAGTGGGTGCCTTTTATCTTGAATAGTTCTTGCCAAAAATTGTTGGTGAAAGTGGGATGCGATCAGAAACAATAGAATGAGGCATGCCATGAAGCTTGAAGACCTGGTCCATGAAAAGTTGAACCACAATGGATGTTGTAAATGGGTTTTGAAGAGCACATAAATGAGCATACTTGGAAAGACAATCAACTACTACCATGATTTATGATTTATTGCCCAATTTAGGTAAGCCTACAATAAAATCCATAGAGATATCCTGCCAAATAACAGGTGGAATCGAAAGCGGTTGTAGTGTTCCAGGAGATTTGAATGTTTCACCTTTGTTGGGTTGACACACATCACATTCAGCCACAAAATTGCGAATGCCTTGTTTCATACCATCCTAGAAAAAAGAAAGTTTGACCTGGTCATAGGTTTTGGTAAACCTAGAGTGCCCAGTGGTGGGTGTAGCATGAAGCTCAGAAAGTACCGTGGATTTGAGTTTTGACTATTTATTTAAATACAAATGACCTTTGTATCGAAGCTCATCATAGAGCCAAGAGTATCCTGGGGAGAGTGGAGAATTGGTATACAATTGTTGTATTGGATGAGAACTTTTGGGATCATGTAGCCATTCCTGGAGAACAACTTGGAGCCAATCTGGTACAATGAAGGAGAGAGAAAAACGGGACCCTTCATCTTCATATTTTCTGTAAAGTGCATCATAAACCAAATTTGTCTTTTCCTTTCTTGTAAATGATCTCATAATAATATCCAAAGATATTAGTCACCCATTTTTGTTTCTATGGGGAGGAAAGGCATTGTTCCAGAAAATACTTGAGGCTTTGATGATCTATCTTAATTTGGAAGCATTTCCCCAATAGATAAGGGTGCCAAAGATCCACGACATGTAGAATAGCCAACATTTCCTTTTCATAGATTGATTTTCACAAATGTCGCTCTGACAATTGTTTGCTGGTAAAGGCTAAAGTCTGACCCTCTTGCATAAGGACTGTGCCAATTCTTTTACCGGAAGCATCACTTTCCAGGACAAAGGTCTTTGTGAAATCAGGAAGGGCTAGGACTGGAGTGGTGCACATGGCCATATTAAAGGGTTGAAAATCCTAAGCAACTGCTGGAGTCCAAGTGAAATAATTATTTTTAAAGAGAGCAGTGATAGGTGCCACAATCTTTCCATAATTATTAACAAACTTGCAATAATAACCTGTTAAACCCAAAAATGCACTCAAGATTTTGAGACTCTTTGGGTGAGGCCAATCTTGCATAGCTTCAATATTTTTAGGATCCACCCTAACACCGTCCTTGCCAACAAGATGACCCAAGTACTCAACTTACAAGGCACCAAAAGCACATTTATATTGCTTGAGGAAAAGTTGGTGTAGAGAGTATATGGAGAACTCGATCCACATGAGCAAGATGGGTTCTCTATGTTTTACTATAGATGAGGATATGATCAAAGAAAACTAAGAAAAAATGACGGAGAAAAGGATGAAAGACATGATTCATGAGGCTTTGGAAGGTGGAGGGAGCATTACACAAGCCAAAGGGCATGACCAAAAACTCATAGTGGTCCTCATGAGTTCTAAATGTAGTCCTAGGAATGTCTTCCTCGTTCCTATGGATCTGGTGGTATCTAGAACAAAGATCAAGTTTAGTAAAGAACTAGGTGCCACTCAATTCATCCAAGAGGTCATCAATGACATGAATGGGAAATTTTTCTTTAATGGTGAGTTTTTTGAGGGCGCGGAAGTCAAAACACATGCGCCAAAAACCTTATTTCTTAAGGACCATGAACATAGGAGAATATTAATGGCTTGTACTAGGGCGGATAACACCTATGTTGAGCAATTCTTGAACAATTTTCTCAATTTCATTTTTTTGGGCAAAGGGATGATGATAGGGACAAGGGAAATATGATGATCATGTACACCACAGGAAGGAGGGAGTCCTTGGGGAGTGGAAAAAACCACTTGATGTTTAGAGAGTATGGATTAGAGGTCTTGTGACACAGAGGGTGTCTCAGTGGCTTCTATGACATGGAGTTAGGAAATAACGCCAGAATGAAATTTTTTGAGCAGCTTTTCCATGCAATGGGAACTGATGATCTCCGGGGAATCGATGATGATGCCTTGGAACTTATATTTTTGGCCCTCCTGGTCGAATTGCATGGTTAATTCCTTAAAATCCATGAGAATGGGACCCAAATTCCTTAGCCATTCTGCACCCAACACAATGTCACATTCACCTATGTCGATAGCAAACATATGAGATTTCATGTGTTACTCACCAATTTGGATACACAAATTTTCACAATGCCCTCCACATTTCATGGACCCACCATTGGCAATCATGATTTGAAATGCAGTGATGAATAAAATTATGGGTGCTTCCACTATCAACAAGAATGATGACCTTCCTATGCTTAATGTAACCAATTAGCTTGAGGGTTTGGGGAGCAGAGAATCCAGTGAGAGAATTTAGGGAAATGATTAGTTCTACTTCGGGAGGTTCTAAGGGAGGGGTCATGTCAGTGGGTTCAGGTGACACAGACACAAGGGGAGCCTCAACATCCTCTGAGATGTCCATAAAAATATTTTGTTCCTTACACTTGTGCCCAAGAAAATATTTGTCATCACAATTATAACAAAGGTATTTGAGTTGGCATTCATCCATTTCGACCCTGGTCAATTTCTGGATCTTTAATGGAGTAGAAGGAGGAGTGGGAGTGACTGGTTTATTGTGAGGAATAAAGGAGGTTTTTCAGTTTTGAGAAGAGACAACCCAATGTTATCCCTTGGCTCTTTTAGTAGTGTCCACCCAACTATGATGCTGAGCCATGAGGACATGGGCACGAATCTCATCCTTGAGGCCACTGATAAAACTTTCTTAGAAAAAAGCATCAGACATGCCCTCCGTACAAAAATCCAATCGCTCAAAAGTGGATATAATGTATTTCACTGTGCCATATTGTTTCAACTTTGTCAAACGACCTAAATGGTTGGTGTCATTGTCAAAGCATTCATAAAGCTCTGCCACAAAGTGTGTGTAAGCCACATACCCTTGATGAACGTTTTTTCTCCATTGCCACGATTGCCAACGTTCTTGATCTAGATGGAGAACACCATACCAGAGTTTTGACAACTCATCCATAATGCCATACAAAGAGAAATAATGTTCCATTTGAGTTACCTAGCCAGTGGGATCCGAGCCATCAAATTTGGTCACATACACACGCGGAAGGCGTAGGTCACGCTGAAAGTGACGGGGCTTAAAATTATGGGAATGAGAGGAAGTTTCACCTTCAGTTTGAAAAGGTGGGTCAGATGAGGGAAGATTTGTAGGGATATGCATCTTGGCGCAGATCATGGTAGTGAAGGATTAAAGCTAGGTAGAAAGGTCTTGTTTGAGGTTGTCTATTTTGGTGTTGATGGAGGAATGCATGTTTTTATTGATGGTGGAAATATTGGCACTGAGATGTCTCACTTATTTTTGGGTATCTGTGAAATTAGAGTGCAATGTATTGAAGCAAGCTTCCAAGTCTTGACTACGGGTGTGGGCCATGATGAAGAGGGAACACGAAAAAGGGGTGGGTGGGACCACACATAAAATGGGTTATGGGTGAAGTGTATCACAACGATCAAGGTAACAAGTTGAATCCAATGGGGTAAATCCAAAATAAGGGTGTTGGAAGGGGGTCGGGTCCACGAGATTTTTTTTTTGCTGAAAAATGACAGGGATGATTGCAATAAGGGAAAAGAGAGAAATCCAACGGGATAGGTCTCAAATAATGGTGCCAACATGATCCAGACTTTGTTTTTACTCCTAGAGATTTACACTCCGATATGAAGAATACTGCAGTGATAAAATTCCCAAATGCTTAATAGAAAGAAATGTGTAGTAATTTCGCAACCCGAATGCAGGAGACACTGTTGCGTGACAATAGATATTGTCTATTCTATTTTTGTTTCCATCCCAAGGGTTAGGCTATTCAAGGGTTCTACAGACAAGGGTTTTCCCTGTTCTATAAATATCTGATATATGTTCAGGGTCCAACAATAGTACTCATACCAATATCTTAGGGAACAAACTAAGGAGGCTAGATGATGCCCTTAGCCGTACTACCTGACTACCTAGGTACTAGAGAGTATCTTCCCGATTTTTGTTCTCGGCCACACTATAGAAGTCAAGTGGCCGATCGGTTTATCTATGGAGGGATTCAGGAGATCTAGGCCGATCTATATACAGGTGTTGTCTGATGTGCTACCACTCAAAGGGGTACCAACATGGGTTACAAGGGTGGCCAATAGATGTGTGCTTAAGTGCCACTTGTATTTCCCATGTATATGAATCCCCGACCATGGGTTTATGCATGTAATGACAGATCTCTGTAGCTTAAAGATGTTGGAATACATATCTACCCTGAAAGTAATTAACCCACAATCTTCTACCGAGGAAGGTGCTCTGATACCACTTGTAATATTCCAAATATAAAATAGTATGTTGAACAAAAACAATTAGCTATAAATGGTAGATAAACAACGATATAACCAGAACAATACCACAATAATACCAAAATAATACCAGAATAACATAAGAAAGAGCACTTTGATTACTGAGAGCGATGTTCACTTGCCTCTTCGAGGGGGAAACCTCCAGCTGAGCATAGCTCTATTACAATAATATCCAAGAAAAATATTCTCATACCCTCAACTCCTATTTATACTAAATATGTCTATCAAAAGAAAAATCTAGAGGATGATCCTTCTAGAAGAGAAAACTTCTATTAGGTCTTCTTACATTTGACTTATTATTCCTTATTGATAGGCCTTATTAATATTGACCTTTATTACATGGAAATATATTATTCTACCTATGTGAGGGGTTAGGTTCGTAACTTCTTGTCTTTATTTTATTCTCCAAAACTTCATGTGTTTGACATCGATACTTTCTTTCATGGAAGGCTCTAACATGGTTCTATAATTCCGAGCTATGTGACCATAATTGTGGCATTTGTAACATTCAATGGTATGTGGGCCACATAAGCATTTATTACTTGAACATTTCTTCATTAAGACCCGCAATCTGCAACTTCATTCTTCCTTTATGGAAACCTGGAGTGCTTCTCTTCAATTTTGTTTTTCGATGATGTGGATGTTTCCCTCTCTTTAGCGTTCTTGTTGAACTTGAAAATTTTAAATATTAATAAGAAAACTTATTCTTCAAGATTCTCAACCTCTTCTTCTTTCCTCGTCATCTGAATCTTCATGACTTTTTTTCTTCTCTTTGCTTCTTCAAGTTGTATTTTTAAGGAGATGATTTCTTCTTCAAGCCCTTTTTCTTGTTGACCGAATTCTTCTTCAAGATGGTTTAAATCCTAAGATATTTCCTTGAGATGATATGTCAAAATATTCTCTCTTTTCTGATTCCTTTCTTTGTGTTTCTATTTCAGCTTCCAAACACTGCTTATCTTCCATATGACTTTTGTATGTTTCTTCAATCATTCTGGATTCTTCTAGTTGATCTTTTAGATTCATGATGACCTGATGGTATTTTTTGGAACCTTCTTGAGAATTATTCTTAAACAATTGTTCTTCAAGAGACTTGATTTTCTTCCTTTCTTTCATCAATTCGTCTAAAGCACTGATTAATTTTTCTTCAATATCTACCATGTCTTCTTCAAAATATTCTTCTTTTGAATCTGTTTGACATGATGAGAATATTTCTTCTTTTTCATATTTAACCTCTTATTTGTTCTGATCAATATGCTTTATCCCTATGATGGGATGAGATTTATTTGATTATATATTTTGTAACTTTTCCCAAAGTTCTTTGGCCGATGAACATTGTCCCACTTTCTCTTTTACTCAATCAGGTAATCCTTCCAATATGAAATCCATTGATATTTTGTTGTTTCTTTTCAAATTCTTCTTCATTGCAGTCTTTCATTTCTTATTAGCGGTACATCCTGTAAAAACTGATTACAAAACATAATACCCTTGTTCCTCTGAAAATGTTTTCATCCTGATACTCCACATTTCAAATCTCTGACCATTCTGACCATGAAATTTTGGTACCCCAAACATAGTGTACTCCATGATCTCCCTTCCAGTGGTTAAACTGTTTTCTTGAAGGAACTGGATCTGATACCATTTGTTGGAATACTAAGAGAGGAGGGGGTGAATCAGTATGAACACTTTTACCACTTTTAAACACAATATATAAACTCCAACTTAATCAACAATATATCATCATCGTATCATCTATTATTGCATCCAATATATCATGATCATATAAACATAAGAAACATCACATCAAATACACAATACACCATAATTTATGTGGAAACCCAAATGGGAGAAAACCACATAATGATTTCTTATATATTGTCAAGAATATAGTCATTGGAAGCACCAACTTCCCAATTCTCCAGCTACAAGTGGAAGGAGTCTACGACCCCCTATTTTAAGGGCTTCAACCTGAAGGAAGATACAACTCCCTAAATTCTCTAGCTCCAACTAGAAAGAGGCTAGAACCCCTAATTCTCAGGCTCCAACCTGAAGGAATCTCCAACTCTCTATGTTCTCTGACACCAATTGGAAGGAGGCTACAACCCCCTTTCCTTAAGCCGTCCTATCTCCCTGAAATATAAATGTAGAACAAACTATCACTACCACAACAATTTCCATTGTCACTGCCACTGTCACATCAACCTGTCAATGTATCGAACTTGTCACTGTGTCCAACCTATCATTTTCATTGATATACCATCATCAACCAAATCCACTCACGTGTATACAACAACAATCACCAAACCATGTACATCACTCATAAACCATGTACATGAACCTGTACCATACCATGTACATCAAAGTATGCCAACCATGCATCAACCATGCATATCAACCTATACCATATCATGTACATCAACCTGTATATACCATGCATCAATCATGAACCAACAACTACACCATATCGTGCATCAACCATGCACCAAAACCTGTACCAAACTTTGCATCAACAATTCACCAACATATGTACCGAATCATCCATCAATCATGAAACGTCTCATGCATCAACCATGTACCATATCATAAGATATCATTAATGAACTTCCTCAATCATAACCAAGATATCCAAGATACCAATATAGCCAAGATGTGCTACTAGTCAATGTGCCATAACATCACTAAAGTGTATCTCAACATGTACCAATATCACCAAGATATGCACTTCATACATATGCCAAGAATATGCCTCACACCATGTGCCTCAACCATGTGCCAATATGTCCAATAAATGCACTAGTAATGTACCTCAACAGATATACCTCAACTAGCATGTACCATACATCCAATATGTGCCTCTAACAATGTATCATACTATCACCAAGGTGTACCATGAAAAATCACTACCATGAAATTCCTCAAGAATGTACCAACACAAGATTTACCTCAACCATGCATCAATATCATCCATAAATGTACCTCATATAAGTGTCAACACGATGCACCTAAGATGTTCCTCAATCATGTGCCAATGTATCAACAATATACCAATCATGCATCAATCATTCACCATAACCATAACATGTAAATCTCAAATCAAACACATAATAATACCTATAACTTGTAGATGATCTGTTGTATCAGATATCATAAAAATAGACTAACCTGGGATTCAAAAACCTGGCACAAGCATTATGCTTCACTTCTGTCTTTTCCTCACGGGACAAAGACTACCTATCACACAGGGTCTTGCATGATGAACACTATTCAACCCAGGGGGGTGCCTCACATGACACCCTCAAGATGACCCACGAGGGCCTGCTAAATTAGGGTTACATAAAAACCCTTCCTCTCTGCATATCTGAAACTTCCACTCTTCTTACACAATTTCTCCACTGCCTCAGAATTGACCTCAGATTTTCCAATATACCAAATTATTCTCATAAGATAGATATTCAATGAATGTGTGTGTGTATCCTTATGATAGAATCCTTGAGGTGTATTTATATTTTTTCCAAGTAACTTCTCTCCTTAGCCTTAGGGATTCTTGAACTTTCTTGTCACAACAACTTTACCTTTTCATTAATGACTTGTAACCAATTAGGGGCTTCTTGACCATTCTTCGGGGCTTCCAACTTCATGATGAATTATCTCCCTAACTGTGTGGAACCACGTGGCATACCACCTATCACTAGAAACAACACAATGAGGATTGTCCATCTATGAGTGTGTTACCTACATTTGGACTATCCTCCGTGTCCTTATTCCTAAAAAAACTCTAGGTAGCATGACCACCCCTCCATGGATTTGTGTAGACTTCATCAAATGCACCCATCACATCTGTTGACATCAACCACTCTTTTTGACATCAATGACAAATAACTCACCATCAATATAGACCACAAATCTAGGGTATCTCAAACATTCTAAGGGTTGACATCAATGAGAACCAACTGTCCAACAATATCCCCCTTATACATTGATGGAAACACCAACATTGATGGAAATATGAATACTCCAATACTCATGATCCCCCTGTGATCATCGATCCTCATCAATGTTTCTCTCTCTCTCCCTCTTTACCATCAATGGAAAAGGGTATATCTCCTTGGGTATTCTGCCCCTATCTTCATGTGTCTATTCTTTCTCTTCACATGTTCTTGTCCTCCCATTTATTTCCACGTTCCTCTTCTCTTTTGATAGAAAACAGTGACTCCCCATGAAAGTATACCTTCTTTGAACAATCCATCTCTAATTTCATGTGCTTGAATATTTCTTTTCTAGTCTCTCTCTTTCTCTGCCTTTGACATCATGGGAACAATGATAACTCCCCCTATCGATATGTCTCTCCTTGTCTACATGCTTCTAGTGTTTCTTTTATGATCTCTTTCTCTGATGATTTCTCTTTCCTTGAATTCTCTGCAATATATAGAACAATATGGGACTTCCTGTGTATGTTTAATTTCCTCTCTTCCAGTGCTACTTATTTTCCATTAGTTCTTCCTATTGTAACTCTTTGACATATATAAAAAGCATTGAAAATTTCTTGACTTCAAATCTTCATGGCTTGTTATGTTTACTATTTAAACATCAATGACCATATTGTTCAATAATGTCCCTCTGATGATGTAGCTTCTGTTGAAGGTTTATCTTTCCCCATTCTAATATGCCTTTCACTGCTTGTTCACTGATTCCACTAATTCCAATTGTAAATATGCTCTGCTATTTATATTTCTAGACCTTCCAGTGATATCATAAATCCATATATGTCCATATGTCATAAGTTGTCCATAACTCTGCTACTCAACTGTCCACAATGATGACCCATCTATCACTATACTATTATGAAGGCTTCTTTGCTGCAATTGATCATCACATATTCATGTTTCTTAGACTGAATCAAATATGTCCAATGATATGAAACACATAATCGAACCTGTAATGACTATATTCCTGACTGGAAAGTGTGTCAATGATATTCCTCTGAATTATTCATAGGAACACTGCTTCTCAATCGATCAATCTTTCATTTTGTTCTTATTATATCTGACTACTTTGAATCTGTCTCTATAAACACTTCAAACTTATCAATGTATGGTTATCTAATCTATAGTAGCTACTATACTGACTCCCCCTATTCAATATTCATATTTAATAGGAGTCTCCAAGCCTAATGGCTAATAAAAATGGAGGAATACACCCTAATGCATAGTAATATTCCTCTTCATATGTGGATTCATCATCTCTCTGAACTCTGACTTCTTCATTTTTCCTGTGGATTCATTATGATCTTGCACTACAATTCCTGAGAGCACAATCTCTTGAGCCTGTTCTTTATTCACTTTCTCTTCTTTTCTTTCTCTCACTACTGCAAATACCGCGATCTCTGGGACATGTTCTTTATTCACCTACTCTTCTTGTCTTTATTTTATTATCCAAACCTTTGTGTGTTTGAAATTGATATTTTATTTCATGGAAAGTTATAACATGCTTCTATAATTCTGAGCTATGTGACCATACTTGTGGAATTTGTAACATTCAATGTTTTGTGGGGCCACATAATTATTTCTTGCTTGAAAATTTATTCCATAAGCCCTGCAATATGCAAATTTATGTACAAATTTAGTACAATTAAAAAAATGACCATAAAATAAATTTACATACCTGCGAGTGAATGATCTTATTTGTGGTGTAGTCCTTCTGAATTCCTACTTTGGTTGATCATGATCATTTATTCTATTGATTCCTTCATCCTGATTGTGATCATTTATTCTGTTGATTCCTTCATCCCGATTGAAGCTTCTTTGTTGCTTCAATGTGGAAGGTATTCTTGAATATGTATACTCATTTTTCTTTGATTCTTGTTGACCATGATTCCTTTCTTTGAGTACTTCTGCATAACTCTTACCTTTTTCTTCATTCTTCCTTTATGGCAACTTGGAGTGATTCTCTTCAATTTTATTTTCTGATGATGTGGATGTTTCTCTCTCTTCAATGTTCTTGCTGAGCTTGACAATTTTAACTCTTAATGTGACAAATTCTTATACAAGCATCTCAACCTCTTATTCTTTCTTCATCATCTGAGTATTCATGACTTCTTCCATTCTCTTTGCTTCTTCAAGTTGGAATTTTCAAGGAGACGATTTCTTCTTCAAGCCCTTTTTATTGTTGAATACATTTTTCTTCAAGATGGTTTAAATCCATAGATATTTCCTTGAGATGATCTGTCAAAATCTTCTCTCTCTTTTTTGCTTCCTTTCTTTGTGTTGTTATTTTAGCTTCCAAATATTGCTTCTCTTCCATATGAATTTTATAATGTTTCTTCAATCCTTCTGGATTCTTCTAGTTGAGCTTTTAGATTCATGACAACCTCTTGGTATTTTTCAGAAATTTCTTGAGAATGATTCTTGACCAATTGTTCTTCTTCCTTTCTTTCGTCAATTCCTCTAAATCATTGATTTATCCTGCTTCAATATCTACTATGTATTCTACACAATCTTCTTCTTCTGAATTTGTTTGACATGATGAGCATCTTTCTTCTTGTTCATATTTAACCTCTTCTTTGTTATGATCAATGTGCTTTGGCCCTATGATGGGATGCGACTTATTTGAGTATATATTTTGTAACTTTTCCCAAAGTTCTTTAGTTGATGAACATTGTCCCACTTTCTCTTTTACTGAATCAGGTAATCCTTCCAAGCTGAAATCCATTGCTATTTTGTTGTTTATTTTCAATTCCTTCTTGGCTACAGTATTTGGTTTATTAGTAGCGGTATATCCTGTAACAACTGATTTCCAAACATCATACCCATGTGCCTCTAAAAATGTTTTCATCCAAATACTCCACATTTCAAATCTTTGACCATTCTGACCATCAAATTGTGGTACCCCAAACCTAGCATACTCCATGATCTTCCTTCCAGTGGTTAAACTATTTTCCTAAAGGAACTGGCTTTGATACCAATTGTTGGAATATTAAGATGGGGGGTGAATCAATATGAGTACTTTTACCACTTTTAACCACAATATATAAAATTCAACTTAATCAATGGTATACCATCAATTTATCATCTATGATTGTATCAAATATATCATGAGCATATAAACATAAGAAACATAAAATCAACGACATCAATCATGCATCATCAAGAAAACCACATAATTCTTTCTTATATATTTTCAAGAATACATTCATTGGAAGAACCAACTTCCCAATTCTCCAGATACAATTGGAAGGAGTCTACAACCCCCTATTTACAGGATCCAATATGAAGGAAGCTAAAACTCCTTGAATTCTATGGCTCCAAACAGAAGGAGGCTACAACCCCCTGATTCTCAAGCTCCAACTCCCCATGTTCTCTGACACCAACTAGAAGGAGGTTACAACCCCCTTTCCTTTCTTGTTTTTTCTTCCCTGAAATACAAATGTAGACTAAATTTTCACTACCACAATCACTTCCACTGTCACTACCACTGTCACATCAACCCATAACCTATCAACCTGCCACTTTATCCAAACTGTCACTATGTCCAACCTGCCAATGTCATTGATATACCATCATCAGTCAGATCCACTCACATGGATACAACAATCATCACCAAACCATGTACATCAACTTGTACCATACCATGTACATCAACCTGTGCCAACCATGCATATCAACCTATACCATACCATCTACATAAACCTGTATCAACCATGCATCAATTATGCACCAACAACTACACCATATGATGCATCAACCATGCACCAAAACGTGTACTAAACCGTGCATAAAAAATGCACCAACAATTGTACCAAACCGTCCATCAATCATGAATTGTCTCAAGCATCAACCATGTACCATATCATAAGATATGTAATACCCCTAGGCCAAACCCCAACTATAAATGTAAATACAAATTTTCTTAGGCTGGTGAGGCAGGATGCAGAAAGGATATTATATCTGTAATGTAAACGTAAATGTATTCACATGAAAATATTAATGAAAAACACATCACTGCGGCAGACCAACCATGTAAAATATTATGGGGGACTAAAATCCACTAGTTATTGAAAAGGGGATACAAGTTAAGGATAAGGGGCTAATATAGGGAGCTTAAAGTATAAAGTATGGATAATTATTTTATCCTAAGTTCTAAGGATGGGGACAAGTGGGCCAAGGTAATTCTCAGCATGACAAGTGTCAATTGGGGGATATGAATACAAAGAGTTTGGACCTAGTGAATTTTCCATCATTCCATCATTCCTCCATTCCTTCACTCATATATTTCAGATGTCCTCTGTAATGTTTTGTTACTATCATTGTACCTGTATTGTACTCGAACTGATACCATACATGTACTTGTACCTGTACCTAGTTAGATTAGGAGTTCGATTGAAGAAACGGGTTGTCATACCCATGGGATATTAAAGAGGTAGGTTGCTAGTCCCATGGGAAATTCAATCGAGGTGAGAGAATTACTGGGAATTGATCTCCCGAAGGTGCCAGACTGCAGCTACAGGTCTCTGAGACTTCCTGTTTGTCTTGTTGCTGAAGCCCTAGAAAGGAAATGGGGAAGTTGAGGGGATGTTGAGTAGATAAGGGACTGTTGGTTGTTGGTTTAGTTAATTAAGTACCCTATATGAGTTTGTTGACCCAGGGTTCATGTCTGTTTAGGTTTCCAACAAATCCTCTAAAACTATCGGCCCTCCTAGTAAACCAAAAGGAAACACAGTGCATGAGGTACACTGCTCCATCTCACCTAAGATAGTCTTAATGGGTGGATGCAATACTCATGTGTTTATAGCCTAGGATTGAGTGAGAGATATGATAAATGTGTATTGAGAGTGCTAGTGTAAATCATTAACGCAGTATATTGTTATCACGATTTATGCAGAAATATAATAACTCATTCATTTATCTTATCAATATATACGAAAAGATAATAAATACACACATGCATTCAATCGCATAACAAAAATGTTACCATGGTTCACCCCCTCCTGGGATACGTCCAAAAATATCTAGCTCTTCGCACTTTTATTATAGTAGTTCTTCATTACAACGTCACGTGCTTTACAACTCTTGTAAGTTGGGTAATATCTATATGAGGCAAACTAGACCACACCAGGCTCGTCATCCTACCATATAACCCTCAATATCTACCCTCCCCAGTCCTCTCTAGTTCAACATCTTAAAAAAGTAGGTCATATCACAAAATATTACCTATCAACTCGCTACAACAATTCTCTCTATAATAATGACTAGTCCCCGCTTTGAGACATAGGTATCTCTATTTATACGTTTATGGATCTTCACCCATTACAATACATTACCAAAATCATAACCCTACTATCGTTAGGTCTTCCATGCATGCGCGCGTGTTGTTCTTCCTTCTAGGGATTGCTTTCCTCGTGCATGCCTTCTTTCCCAAAATCACCTTTCTTTTTGCTTTGGTCTGCTTCCAACACCCCCCTAGTGGTGGGGGGACGAATTGAAAATAGTATATGGTCTTGCGTGGATATAAGAAAGAAACTCTTTGGGTCACCTCACGAGAAATTTCAGAATAAGATGGACTTACCCCCCCTTGTGCATTTTTAATCAAGAAGAAAACACAATAGATAATGAAGCAATAGGAGTAGAAGAGAGAGAAGAATAAGATAGAAGCGAAGAGATGAGTGAAGAAGAAGGTGAAGTCAACAATACTTTACCTCGAGGAACATTGGTGTTGATAAATCAAACCTCTAGCAGTCAGAGAGGAGGAACTAGCTCAAGTTTGATGATGGAAAATTGGGACAGTACCTTGAGGCTACATGTGTTCCACGGAATGGGTAAGGATGATGCAGATCACCATTGGTTTATATGTGAATAAATCTAGTCGGTGAAGAGCATCACAAACGAAGAAACCAAAATAACGCAGCTGGATACCATGTTCAGGGATAGAGCATTGACATGGTATATGAAGTATAAGGCTATTGGGACGATAGGATAGAAAAGGTCCCTGACAGAAACCTAAGTCAGAATCCTAATGTATCACAGAGATAAAAGAGATCAAACATAAGGAAGGTGAGACCGTATGGGACTATGACTAAAATTTTATTGGATAGGCCAACGTTCCAAATCTAGGAAGTGTGGTTTATTGCAGGGCTACTTCCCCATATCCGAGTTCCCCTCACCCAACTGAAGGTGATGACTCAAGCGAAGGTAGTAGAAATATCAATGCACCTAGAAGCTACACCAAGAGGGGCAGAGACATTGACAAGTTTGGTGCAAGTGTAGGCACAATTGGCCACCTGATGATGTAGTTGCAAGATATGGCTAAGACGAAGGTCGTGCACAAGAACATATGGTGTATCTCCTGTTGCTCAGAAGGACATCATAGATATGAATGCCTTGTACTTCAAAATTATGTGGCAATGGGAGCACCCAATCCATTTCCATTTGGGTAGACGAAATGATGTGAAACATGCAAACAATGGGGCCATGTGCCACCCCGCTAACAAAATTTTCAGAAGTATCAAACAAAAACCCATACTTCATCGGGCATGATGTCAATAATGGTCTCTCACTCCAATTGATGCAAGATAATACCCATGATGAATTCTAGGTACAGGAAGAGTAGAAGGGTGGTGAGCGCGGCGGTGCAGAAAGAGGCATATACCAAGGAGGTCCCCAAGGTGGATATGGGAGAGATTGCAGCTGAGGATATGATGATGGAGGAGGTAGACCCCCCACATGTTTCTATTGCAGAGAGCTTGGAAATGTCTCAAGGTTTTGTACCAAACTTTGTGTTATTCGTGCATACTGCTATAGTCCCAAGCATGTAACCAAAGACTGTCCCGACTTGTTGAAAAAGTGGGAAGACAAAAATACCAATTACAACATGGTGCATGCGGAGCCATGCAAGAATAATAAGAAGAACGAGGAGGCGGATGTCTGGGTAGGAACCCGAGGGGGAGCGAAGGTAGCTCAACCCCCTCCAAGGTTTGATGTTTCCCCAAAAAAATAGTTCATGTGTGATGAGCAAAGAGAATTGGAAGAAAAAAGAGAATGTGAGGAGCTGCAACGCATGACTAAGAGGTCACTTAAGGAGGCTTGGATCCGAGAAGAGGTGTAGAGGATGACACAAAGGTCGTTGGAGGAAGATCAGATCCATGAAGAAGTAAAATGTGCGACATAGAAGTCACTGGAAGAAGCTCGCGCCTGTGAATAATTGTAGCACGTGACACATAAATATTTAGAGGAAGCTTGTGTATGTGAATAAATACAACACACGAAACAACGATCAATAGAATTAGCTCATAGAGAGATTAAGTTGCGATGTGTTGAGCAGAAAGCACATGAAGAAAAATGTCGGGAGGAAGTGCAACACACAACACTCATGAGTCTTACATGAATTGGGTCGCAAGAAAGAATTTGAAGACCAAGTAAGATCTGTTTCCCGAAAGAGATGTATGTCAGGTCAACAAGAAAAAGTGCACTAGCCGATAATTTAAGATGACAATAGAACTTGGTGGCTATGACATGGATGGAGTCATGTTGTATCTGGGTTCCGATGTGAATATTTTTCCAAAGAAATATTGGGAGGTGATGGGTAAATCGAAGTTGGTCTACTCACCCATCCAACTATGGTTGGCCAATCAATACAAAATCTACCCAATAGGTCGATTGGCGCAAGTGGAAGTGAACATAGAAGGAGTAAAAACAAAGGTTGACTTTGAGGTCATAGAAATTATAGATGAATCTGATCCATATCATGAATTACTTGGCATTGACAGGGAATTTGAGAATAATGCGGGGTTGAACTTGAATAAGAGGCATATGTCATTTGAAATAGACACCCTGCATGTGGTCACACCACTAGATCCATTTGAAGGTGACATATATAATTAAATTTTGGATGAGGATGCGTGGAACTCAATCATTAAAAATATATATAAGATCATCGAATGCAGGGAGGACTACATCAACCCCACTATAGATGGAGAGTTAAGGCTAAGAAATGTCAAGTCTTATGACATAGATTATGAGGATTCCATGGATAGGTGGCAGAGTAAGCTCCATGAATTTTCCACTCACCGATGCGCATAGATAACGAAAGCAGTGAGCTACATAAAATTTGAGTTGTGTGATGCCACATGGTTTGATGGGACATGGTTGGTGGAGAAATTTCTCATGCATATGGATAAAACCATCCCTACATAGCAGAGGCTTCAATCCATGGATTCAGTGGTTCGTGGGACACCTACACGATGGTGGGCGACACAATTCCTAAATATTCAGAGTTGGACGTAGGTAGCTAAGTTAATAAAGGTTTGGTTCCATCCCATCACTGATTTCAAACTATCCAATCGATACAAGGTCACTAAGGATCCTCAAGAACATAATTATTTTTGTGAATGATGTTGGACCTCTAAAAACATCCCTCGATCCCAATGGGTACATCAATTTTTCCACACTATGGACATGGTCCCTAGGAGATGGTACATTCAGAAGGAACTCAAAAGGTAAATGGTTGAGTGGACACATATGAGTTTCCATTTTTGTCTAACATTTAACTTCATAGAAGAAGATATGACTCAAAGAGAGGCTTTCTGCTGGATTAAGGATTTTATTTTCTATTGACACCCAAAGGAAGCCACACCTAGGGTGGTCTATTCGTATCATCAGTCGGTGGAAAAACTCAAAGAAGCAGTACATTTTTGGAATATTGATGTTGACAATATTGATGATGATGACTAATCCAGGTGGATATTGGTGGCCACCCACCTATTCCAAATGGCTCCTCGTGTGCATTTTTTTTCAACACGTTCTTCTGTATTGCTTTGTAATTGTGGGTTTTACACTTCTGGGGCTATCTAAAACCCCACACATCCGCCAAGTGGACACGGGTGGCCTCTCTCCTAATCTAACTAGATTATTTTGTATGTTTTCATGTCAACACATCTTGTTGTACTTCCAGGTCAGTTTTGGAGCCCTAAACGTTGTTTTTTTTGGCTCTCCACAGTCAAGTTGTAGACAGAGATAGTTTGATGACAGAATATGTAGTTCTCTGAAATACCTTTCCAACGGGCTATCACGTGCCTAAAACGAAGGTCGTATGCAAACGTTACGACCCTTGGAAGTTGAGGTACAAAATTACACCAACTTACCCATAGGGCCCACGCGACTTTTGGTGTTTCACCTTCTAGGGTTAGGTTTTTGGATGTATAGGGTTTTGAAATTCATGAGTAATATAAAAAAGGCCTATGGAGCCACATTGAAATCCATTCTTCTCAGATGGATGCGCATAGAATCTACATCTCTTCTCAGAGATAGCTACAACCATTCGAGCAAGTGTTTCAGTTCTGCAGTTTTATAGTTTCAACCCATTTCATTATTTAATAGAAGATATTGTTCACTGGATATTTGTGTTATTTTTCGTATCTCTATGTTTATTGTATTCAATATGTTAATCGGTTTGTTCGCTCCTAAATCTGGATCAGTGGTATCAGAGCAGTCTACTCTTCATTTTTTTTCTTCGTGCATGCCACCGACAAGATCTGGGTACAAGAAGTTGGGACTCGAGCCAATCGAGCCATTACAAGATTGGTCGCACCGAACCCGACAAGAACCCATGGGGGATGAAAAGAAATATGATGGAGTAGGAGATCCTATTAAAATGTTTCTCGAGGAAGCCCTCACGTGACAAAGGAATGAAATGATGGACAACTTCGTGCAGATCCTTCGACGACTTCCCACAGGAGAAGCATCTTCATCAAGCAGCCATGCAACCCCCTTCATGGTACAGGTAAATTTTGATATTCCATTATTTTAAGTACTGATAGATGCGGATGTTGTAGATAAATGGTTGAATTTGCTTGAAGGATATTTTTCGTTCCACAAATTTTCCAATAGGGAAAATATCACTTTTGCACTCCTCAAGTTCGTTCCCCATGTTAAAGACTGGTGGGATACTTACTCTGAGCAAAGGGCCATGGAGGAATATACAATGTTTTTGGTGGCCCCTACATGAGATTCATTCCGAGATGCCATTAAAGAACAATACTACCATGTTGGAAGGTACGAGGACCAATACACTAGATGGACCACCCTACATCAAGAAAAGGACCAGACAGTACCATATTTTGCCAATATTTTCCATACCCTACGCACCAAATTGGGTATCAAATACTCTAAGCGTCATCTAGTGCTCAAATACCGCAGCTATTTTCATATATACATTAAAAAAAAATGGAGTTCCTAGACATCGCCTCATTAGGCATGACTTATAGATACACTGTCAAGATCTAGCAAAAATTTAAGCAGAAACGATGAGAGTTTGGCTCTACAAAACCCTCACATCCGAAGTAGGGAAAAGGAAACCCCAAACCACACAACAAGGGACCAAGTGGATATGGCCACCCTCAGGACAACTAGTCCAAGCTGCAACACAAGAAGGGCAATGAGAAGACCAAGAAGGACACGTGAAAATGGTGTAAGTACCATAAAAGTCCTTTTCACAACACCAAAGAATGCTACTCCAAGAAGTCCCTCATGGTCGAGTTGAAGGCTTCCAAGTCAGAGGTCAATTCTTATTACAAGTCAAATCCAGAAAGAGTGAAGCAGATTATCGATGCTAAACCCAATGCCACTGTCACTAACACCAAAGTCCATCCAAGTGAACCATAAGAACCAGAGGAAGGGGAACGCCTCTTTCACTCACAGATGTGGGTCAAGGGGGCTCCGATTTATTTTATTGTCGACAATGGTAGTCAGAAGAACCTGATTTCAGCAGAGGTCATCAAGCAACTGGACCTACCAATGACACTGCACCTACAACCCTACACTATCGGCTAGCTTCATCAAGGAAGAGATCTTCGTGTCAACAACCAATGTCGTCTACCCTACGACATCAAGCCTTTCAAATATGAGGTACTATGTGATATTTCTCCCCTTGAAGTTTGTGATGTTATTTTAGGAAAACCATATTTGTGGAAGCGTCATGCTGTGTATGAGTCTAGACCCCGCAATGTTATTATTAATTTGGGTAGACAATTGTACAAGATCCAAGAGGTAGTATCACCTATTGCTATTTCTTTAATCCATGATAAGCAATGCATTAAGGTCATTTCACAGATCGAGAAGCTCATCTTCTTTTTGATCCTTACTCATAGTAAGTAGAAGGTCACCACCTAATCCATGGTATCTACACAATGCCTCTCTTTGTAGCAGAATCAAGTGGATGAGATCGTGGAATAATAAAGAGACATCTTCGCCTCACCTACAGGGGTAATGACACACTGCCAAGTCAAGCATCCAATTGATCTGACCACTGGCGCGCCTCTACCTAATGGACCAGTTTATTGGTTCTCGCTGATGGAGAATGAAAAAATAAAGCATCAGATCCAAGAGATTATTCAAAAGGGGCACATCAGGCCTGAATCCTCCCCTTGTGGAAGCCCAATTGTACTAGTGCAGAAGAAGGATGGGACTTGACGACTCTACATTGATTACAGAGCCTTAAAAAAATCACAGTCAAGAATCACTACCCCATTCCTAGGATTGATGACCTTCTTAACCAACTCAAGGGGGAAAATATATTAAAAAAGATTGACCTAAATTATGGCTACTACTAGGTTCCCATCGAACCAACTGATGTATGGAAGACAACCTTCAAGTCTAAAGAAGGTCTCTATGAATGACTAGTCATGCCCTTTGGCTTAACAAATGCACCAGCCACTTTCACGAGGTTGATGGATGATGTATTGATACCCTTCACCAAATCCTTTGTGGTATTATATTTGGATGACATCCTCATCTTCAACAGAACGTGGGAGGAGCACATGTGACATATTCACAGGTTTTGGGCACTCAGCGGCAGCACAAGCTTTATGCCAACTTGGAAAAATGCTCTTTTGGCATGAACATGGTCCAATACTTGAGCTACATTGTTGATGCGCATGGGGTACATGTTGATCTATCTAAGATCCAAGTCATTCGTGACTGGCCATCCCCGACCACACTGACCGAGCTTCAAAGATTTTTGGGACTAGCCAACTTCTAAAAACGGTTCTTGTTGGGATTCTCTCATATTGCATGGGCCCTCAGCTAGGTGACCAAGGGAAGTGGTAGGGCCAAGTTCATGTGGGGGAAGGAGTAACAACAAGAATTTGATGATCTGAAGCATCATTTGTGCTTAACCCCAATACTCTCCTTTCCCGATCTACAACAACCATTCGAGATTGAGACTGATGCATCTGACTATGCTGTGGGCATAGTTCTCACTCAGCATGGGCATCCAGTGGAATACCATAGTGAGAAACTCTCTGATACTATCTGAAAATACCCCAACTATGACAAGGAAATGTATTCCATTATACAAGTATGTCGTCAATGGAAAAATTACATTCTGGGGAAAGAGACGATCATACACACTGATCAAAAGTCTTTGCAGTTCATACAGACATAGGGGAAATTGTAGAACGACTGCCATCAGAAGTGGTCCACCTACCTGTAGTAGTTCCATCTCAACATCAAGTATAATACAGGTATCTCCAATCATGTCACTAACTGCCTCAGTCGGTCTCTTGTTTCTGCACTCATCATTGTGCTCCATTCCTATGGACATGAAGCATATGAGTGGACCCAAATTTATCAGCAAGATCTAGACTTTGCCACCACATATCAACTCTTGGGTACAAGCGCAACTCTCACTAATTTTCACATTCAGGACAGACTCTTATGCCATCTGGGCCATCTCTATGTTCCTACAAGTGAGAGTGCAAAGATGATTTGGGAATCCCACTACAGTTGGGTGGCAGGACATTTTGGTGTAGAGAAAACTGTGGTCATTCTTCAGAAACTTTTTTATTGGCCAAAACTTCGACAAGATGTTAGCAAGTATATCAGATCTTGCACTTCATGTTCCATTTCCAAGCCATCCATCAAAAATAAAGGCTTATACACCCCTCTTCCTATTCTCAAGAAGCCTTGGGAATCCATCTCAATGGATTACATGTATGGCTTACCATCCACCAAGCAAGGAAATGACTGCATGTTTGTGGTCATTGATTGGTTTTCAAAGATGGCCATCCTCAAAGCCTGCAAGAAGAATGTCACAACGACAAATACTTCTAAGCTCTTCTTCGAACGAGTGTGGGTCCACTTTGGGATACCACATACCATCATCTCCGACCGAGACAATAGGTTCATCAAAACCTTTTGGTTGATTCTTTGGTCACTGTTGGACACCAAGCTTACAAAATCCACTGCTTTCCACCCCCAAATCGATGGTCGAGCAAAGGTCATCAATCGGATGATTGTGCACATCCTGTGCATGTACAATTCTAAGAATCCACGTACATGGGATGAGAGTCTCCCATATGTCCAACATAGTTACAAAAAGGATCTCCATAGTTCCACCAGCCATAGCCCATTTCAGGTGGGCCTAAGATTCCAACCCTTGGGACCCATTGATGTTGCACTTCCTCTTGTTACTGCCAAGACAAAATCTTCCCCTGCTTAGTCTACAATTGAAAAATCCACCATATTTGTTGAGCAGATTCATCACATCTGCCAATAGGTCGAGGATATTTTACATAAATCCAATGCTAAGTATAAGAAATGCCATGATCAACATAGGGTACCACACCAGTTTCAGGTTGGCGACAAAGTCTGGTTACATTTGTTGAAGGAGCGTCTCATTGGGCCCCATCAGAAGCTTCACCCACTTTGTTATGGGCCTTACATTATCACCAAGGGTATGGGTAGCAATTCTTTTGAGCCCAAGATTCCACCCTTCCTTGGTCTACATCCAGTATTCAATGTGGACCTCCTTTGGCCATATTTCCCCCCATTATTGGACACCTCTGAGATCGCAGAACAACCGACACCCACAGAGATCAACCTTGACTGCATGGAACAATCACCCACTAATCAGATAGTGGACACACAGGTCAAGGGAACTCGTGAATAGCGGATCCAACTTTATCGGGTTGTCAAGGCAGGGAAACTACTACACCAAGGCAAGTGGCTCACCTAGGGAAAAATCCAACATAATTTTCCCCACCTGATGGGGGAAATCAATGCAATGGAGAGAATTTCTTCCTAAGGGGGGAGGATTGATCCAGGTGGATATTGGTGGCCGCCCACTTATTCTAACTGGATCCTCATGTCCGGTTTTTTTTCAACATGTTCTTCTATATTGATTTGTAATTGTGGGTTCTACATTTCTGGGGTTGTTTGAAGCCCCACACATCCTCTATGTGGATACATGTGACCTCTCGACTAATCCAACTGGCTTATTTTGTATGTTTTCATGTCAACACATCTTGTTGTACTTCCAGGTCCGTTTTGGGGACCTAAATGTTATTTTTTTGGCTCACCATAGTCAAACTATAGATAAATTCAAAGTCAAAGTTTGATGGTGAAATGTGTAGTTCTTTGAAATACCTTTCCAACGGGCTATCACGCACCTAAAACATAGGTCGTATGAAAAATTTACGACCCTTGGAAGTTGAGGTACCAAATTACATCAACTTACCCATAGGGCCCACATGACTTTTGGCATTTTACCTTCTAGGGTTAGGTTTTTGGATGTCTAGGGTTTTGGAATTCATGAGCAATATCAAAAAGGCCTCTAGTGCATTATTGTAATCCATTCTGTTCATATGGACGTGCATAGAAGCCACATCTCTTCTTAGAGATAACTACCACCATTCGAGCAAGTGTTTCAGTTCTGCAACTTTATAGTTTCATCCTATTTCATTATTTAATGGAAGATATTGTTCACTGGATATTTGTGTTATTATTCATATATCTGTGTTTATTGTATTTAGTATGTTAATCAATTCGTTCTCTCCTAAATCTGGATCAATGAACCCCATGACATCTAGATCAAAGAGTCTAAAGGAGAGCACACACTAAAGAGTAAGACAACATAGATGGTTGCACCAAACTATAATGGCTCAATTAAAACCAAGAAACATAGCATTGGCACTGGAGAAGATCCCAAGAAGGCCATTATTGGAGATTATTAGGATAAGGAGATGATCACTTAGGTTGTTGACCTCCTCAAGGAATATGAAGAATTTTTTCCTCAAGGATTTTCTAATATGAAAGGCATTGTAGGTTGATTGGGGGCCATGAATATTCAACTAAAATTGGATGCCAAATCGGTCAAGAGAAGGCCTGATCGATTACATCCCAAATATAATGAGAAGGTGTGCAAATAATTAGATCAAATGTTGGATGTGGGGATCATTGTCCCAGTAGAGGAGTCTAAATGGATTAGTCCTATGGCATTGCAACCTAAGAAGACTAGGGATATTCAAATATGTGTCGATTTGAGGAGTCTCAATGCAACCTGAATCCACGACCCTACTCCTTCACAAATGGTTTCTCAGGATATCATCAAGTTCAGATCATAGAGGAGGATCAGGCGAAAACCACCTTTGCGACTGAGTGGGGGTCATTTGTGTACATGGTCATGCACTTTGGCTTGAATAATTCCCCTACATTCTTTTCCCAGATAATGGTCATAACCTTCAAGGAGTTTATCCATAAGTTTCTTGAGGTACACTTGGATGATTAGACTATGTTCACTTTGTGAAAGGAACACATGCAATCTCTTCAATTAATGCTGGATCGATGCCTCTAGCTACAAATATCTCTGAATTTGAAAAAATGCACTTTTTGAACACCATTTGGTATACTTCTAGGTCATGTCATGTGCACAGATGGATTTCTAGTGGATCTAGATAATATGTGCACCATGCATCCATAATTATGCCCAGATTGTGGCTCTGTTGGAAGAAATTATAAGTAAATATTCTAAGTACGAGTGGACACCATAATTCCAACAAGACTTGGATGCCCTCAAATAAAAAATGGTTATTGCGCCCATTCTGGTTTTTCCTGATTGGTCGAAGCTCTTCCATGTCCACGTCGATGCTTCATCCATTGCACTAGGCATGGTCCTTGTGCAACCAGGGGAGGGAAACATTGATCATCCAATATAGTTTGCTAGTTACAAGTTGTCCAAGGCTGAAAATAATTATATGACAACTGAGCATTAGGGCTTGGCCATGGTATATGCCTTACACAAATTCTTCCACTACTTGTTGGGGTCAACTTTCAAATTCTTCACTGATCACTCCACGCTCAAGTATTTGGTCAACAAGCCGATGTTGGGAGGAATAAGTTTTCGTTGGTTGTGATTTTTCAATAATTTGACTTCAAATTTATCGTTAATCCTAGAAAAAATAATGTTGGACCAGATCATCTATTGCGGATTGAGATTAGGGTAGCTTCTACGAGCCTCGATGATGAACTCTTTGATGCACAACTCTTTCAGGTCGAAGACGTGTCTAATCAATTGGCTGAAATCATGGAAGTTCTCATAAATGGCCAGGCTCCCACCAGATATAATCTAGCGCATTATCGTCAAATCGTGATGCATAATGTCGATTATCAATTGATTGTGGGTCAATTTTATAAGTTGGGCGTATATGGAATACTGTGTTGGTGTGCTCTGGAACACTAACGAGACTCCATCCTGCATGAAGCACATGAAGGAATTGTTGTAGGCCACAATGTCGGTAAGGATTCCACACACAAGGTTCTGCGTGTAGGGATTTGGTGGCCCTCCCTCTTTGTATATGATAAGGAATACTGAAAATGTTGCAACGTATGTCAATGTGTTGGCAAGCCCTGATGAAGATATGAGATTCCCTTATTTCATGTGACTGCACTAGATCCCTTCAAAAAATGGGAAATAGATTTTGTCGGGCCCATCACTCCTTCTGTGTGTCACACATGGGCATGCTATATTATTACTGTGATTGAATACCTCACGAGATGTTCGAATTAGAGCTAGTCAAATATTGTACAATAGAAACATTGACATGCTTCATTTTTGAGAATGTCATCACCAAATTCAGTTGTCCAAGAGTGTTGATGAGTGACCAGGGGTCATATTTTTTGAATGAGACCTTTCAAAAACTCTTTCAGAAGTTCATGATCCATCACTAGAAGAGCACCCCTATCACCCTCAAGCCAATGATATGGTTGAGGATTTTAATAAAATGTTAGAACATGCTCTAACAAAAGTTTTCAATGTACAATGTGATGATTGGTATTAATGCATCCAACAACATGAAAAAGGCTGACAAAGCACATGCCATTCAGACTAGTCTATGGAAAAGAAGCGATCATGCCACTAGAATTTGTTGTTCCTAGCCTCTGTGTCGCCCTAGCAACCCAAATGATTCATGATCAGTCACTTCAACACATACAAGCTAATGGAACTAGAGGAAGAATGAATGATGTTCAGTTTCATCTAGGTGGTCGAAAAAGAAAGGCAGAAGGCATGACACGACTGTAACATATGCTAAAAAATTCTACAGCCTGGATCTTTAGTATTATTATATCACAACAAATACTTACACCATCCTAGAAAGTTACACATGCGTTGGTTGGGTCCTTTCTGGCTAGTCTACATCAGTGAAGCAAGTGTTGCCAAGATGGAAACCTTACAAGGACAACTGCTCAATGGACTCATTAATGGTAGTAGATTAAAGGTGTACCATGGCCTGCAGGGGTCAACCGTCATTTAGCTTTGTGTATTTGTTTTGAATATGAGTAGAATAGGTTTTGCGTAGGTTGTACAATAGGAAACAAATCTCATAGTCGACATAATTTACCTTTTGGACAACACAACATGCACATTAGTCATGCAAGTGGACTTGATAGATTGATAGTTTATGTATATTTTCCATATTTCCAAATCATGCTGTTACTTTTCCATAATTACAAGGTTTGGGTTCTGTCTAACTATTCACACAAGCTTTGGAGGAGTTTCCTAGTGATTCAGTTCACTGAAAGGGAAAGTAATCCCATTGGGGAAGTTCACACATTCCATGAGTACATAGTCAGGTATACCACAACATTCTCCAAAACATATCACTAGTACAACAAATCTAGCATATCGATATCCCCATGAGTCACATTTCCCCCCCACTTTCTACTTGTTCTCCAAGACACCCCATCCATCGCATTGCTCTTTATCTCCTTCATCATCCTCCCACAATATTCCCTCTATATAAACCACCCACCCTCAATGTTCTCATTGGAGTAATTCTCCACACCCCATTCCCTACCACCTCCACTTGTGACTTCCTTCATCATATTGTGGGTATTTATCCCAACTCCTTCATATTTATCAATTTTTCCCCACTCCTTTGCCATGGTGTGGCTTAACATACTGTCCATACTCTGTTATTTCTAGTTTGGTCGAGAAACTCAAGAACCTACATTACATTTTTCATGCGGATTGTTAGTTTGTCACCAACTGCTCGGTAGAGGTCCTTCCCCCTTCTTTCCTAGCAAATACCATCTTAGTACCCCGCAGTTCCATGAACTATGTTTTTTACTTGTGAATTTTCACTAGCTCTCTCATCCCAAATTTGATTGAACAATCACCATGAATCATCCCCTTTGATGATAGGAAGAGACCCTACTCTCTGGTTCACCAGGATCCCTAATCTCATCCATCGTCATGGATCCCCCTCCCGAAGCAGTGAGCTCAGGGAAAACACATATATCAACTCTCATTGCTACTCGTTGTATTCTCTCATATCTCCATGGATCCTCAACCCTCCTGTAGGAGAAAGGACGAGGCTACTAGCTTGGTCTGGTCCTCCTAGAACAAAAAGACAAGCAAAGAATGATACTCTCTCTTGATGGAGCCTAACTTCGCTTCAGTGGTCAGTGTTTGATAAAGAGATTTAAGCAAATCCCTTATTCACCTTCACATACACCAACGAATTTTCTGAGTTGAGCATCTAGCCACATGCACTCCAACTCCATCTTTCACCATACAGACTACTTGATTCATTATAGGACCTGGGTCCGATTGCAACTACAACCTGCAAAGATGAGTTCCTCTTACTCAGGCCCAACTGAAATCACAACTTGTTTTGAAGAATGATGATTTTATCTTACTTAAACTATCCACCTTGATAAACTGTAGTATTTGGCTCCAAGACAAGCCAAGTAATAATAGTGGGGGCCTGTTGGCACCCAAAGTTTTGGGTTCTTTTCATGCGCGTGCATAAACAAATTTGTGAGCACTCATTCCAAATTTTTGTGGGCACCTAAGTTAATGTGCGAAGAATGACAAAGAGTGCATGCCATACTGAGTTTTGATAGTGCATGACATGCTTAAAATATTATTGAATGCACAGTGGTCCCAGTTTTGATATGCACCAGAAATCAAGAAGACACATGCATAAATCAAGAAAATAATCATCAATAAATCCTCTCGAATGATTACATCCAGGAGCATAATGGATCGTGGAGCTGACAAAAGATGAGCTGGCAGGGCAGTTAAGATTTCCTCGATTCCTGAAGGCTACATGGACTGTAGGCAGGTTCCAAAAGCGTGCAAAGTATTTTTGTCAGCTGAGCGAGTGGAGCAGAGAAAAGAGAGACAAAGCTCCCGAGCATATAAAAATACAAAAGGGAGTAATAATATCAGAAATGGGGCTAGCTAGATATTTCAGTGAGATTAATTGAGTCCTTAGTATTGAGCTCACTTTAAGCATGTTGTAG
>SNQJ01S0078548.1:0-15774 GCA_010110895.2 Picea sitchensis
GAGGAAATTGGAAAAAGACTTATGACGTTTTGTAGAAGACAACAAGACGGAAGCGTGGAATATGTTAGACAAGAGAGCCAATTATATATTGCAAAAGGCAATAAGGATGCAGATGGAAGCATGGACTCTGTTAGACGGAGGGAGTCGATTATATGCACTCATACATGAAGCACGGATTAGGAGGGAGCTAATCCTATAATCCATTGAAGATGATGAAATATATATCCATGATAGCAGCCATGAAAGACAATACATATTCTTCAAAGAGAAACCTTAAGGTATCCATGGTTGTCCATCCACAGCCATGATCCTATGATGGAATCTTTAGGTCATGGAATCTATAAGAAACTCCATGGACCCGAGAACTAAACGAACACATCAAGATTCCAAGAAAGAAAGAGAAGCCATAACAACCAGTCATTGTGTCAAGAATCACAAGATTGTCAGCCTGATTTAAACTTAATAAAAACAATCAAGCAGAGGAACTGAAAGTTGTGATGAAGAACAGTGTATGGAAGACTTGTGAATGAAATCATTGCAAGATCCAAAACTAGAGGTTATCCCAAATGGAGGGAGAATAATATGATGATTACCTATTCCAGTAAACTAGACCTATCTCTACATGAGTCATTATATCATCCACAACATCCATGAGTCGAAATTCTACATCAGATGAATGCAAAGAATGTTCTCCAGAGAAATTGAATAAAGAGTGTATGAAGAGCAATTTCAATACTTTGAGGCATACCAGAAAGAGACCCTTGTATGTAGATAGAAGAATATAACTTGGTGGAGAACCTCCAGTGCACAACATAAGCGTGGTGAAGATTTCCTATAACATCAAGATGATTACTTAGAAGATTAGATCTCATGATAACAGAAGAAGTGCCACATGGATATGTTCTAGTTTTTCCAACAATGATATACTCTATTGTTCAGAGCTACATGGAGCTTTCACAGTGTTCTAGACTAAAGTACATTTGAAATCAACCATTACATTATCCATGATGAAGTCCATAAAGGAGAAAGTGGTTCTCCAATACATATCTCCACAGATGAGCAGATAAGTAAACATTTTGGTAAAGCTTCTATCCAAGATGAAAGAGTTTGCATACTCAATATGGAGCCCGTGGAAACGACCTCCTTATTGAAAAAGGAAGAGATGACTCCCAGGTTGGGAGGTAGCACTGGAAATATTATTGAAGACATTCATTTTCAAGATTGAAAAATAGTTCATCTTGGACAGATGCTTTCCTGTTCGGAAAGTGGATTGAGATTTCTGACAGAGAGTGATTTCCCATTGTGGTTAACATGGGAAATGGTCCAGATTGCTGATGTATCATAGACAATGACTTCCCATTATGGTTAACATGGGGATTATTTTAGGGCAGTCTCTCTTCTTGAGGGTTACTCAACAATACTGGCCCGCCTCACTGGACAACGATTTCTCATTGTGGTTAACATGAGGAATGGTTCATTTTGGAGGTTGATACAACACAATCTTTTCCTCTTGTGGTTAACAGAGGATATGGTCTGGACAATCATTCCTTAGGGTTTATACATTCTCTCCAGGGTGCACTTTGATTAGTGTAGGAGGAATGGCCCAGGGTGGGGAATGTTCCAAGCTCAACAATTAGGGACAAACATTCCTTAGAGTTTATACATTCTCTCTAGGGTGCACTTTGATTAGTGTAGGAGGAATGGCCTAGGGTGAGGAATGGTCAAAGCTTAGAAATTAGAAACAATCATTCTTCCTTGTTTGAGAAGAATAGGGAAGATATCCCATTGTTGATGTTCTTCACTAAGGGCATATATTCCTTCATATCTCACAGATATGAGTGAAAGATTGGCCCAGATGATTCAATTTATATCATAACATTGTTTCTGTGTAGGTTGCTATAAGATGTTTGTTATGAAGACTGTATGACAGTAGATATATACTATTGTGGTGGATATGTTCCACTGTTCATGAATATACATTGATGATCAAGTACTTGTGTGTTACTTGTTGTGGTAGTGTACCACTGGATTGTAGTTATGTACTACTATGGATAGACACAATTGTGCTCTATTTTGTTTTGATTGCCTTGAAGACTATCAACAATTTATTGGAAATAATTATTAGCCAGATGAATGATGAACATAGATTTTTCAGATAGAAAATGGTTCAGAACATTTACTCTTCCAAATTAGAATAATGGCTCTTGTATCACTATATGGAGTTAGCATCATGTATGATTACTCAGATAGAGTATGGTTTCGAGAGATGATGCAATCGATGATGATGATGGTGTTCATGATCTATTCATGATCTAGTCTATATAACTATGTTGATGCTACCGGGTGAATGGTATGTTTTGTGCTCAAGACCATTACCTGTAATACCTCCCTAACTAGGAGGGAGTCTTGATATTATGGTAGTTGCGGGAGGTATTTACCTCCATGTGTAAACCTGACGTGAATAGAATACTTTGGAAAGAAAGAAGAAACCCTATTGAGTTGGCTAATAACCCTAGAAGACTTGTCGGCTCAAGAGGATAATTTATATTAGGTTATTAGCCTCCAAGAGAAGAAGTCGGCCAGAAATAATAATAATATACTAAACAGACAGGTACCTAGAAGGAGAAGTCGGCCCCAGTAATTCTGCCAAAACCACTATAAATACAAGGGGGCAGTCTCTCATTTGACACATCTTAGCAATTGCAGAGAGCCAGTTCTGCGCAGTGTAGTTGCAGTCTTGTGTGTAGGTTTGGAGGAAAGTTGTTGGTGCAGCTGCTACAACTAGCAGTTACATTTTGGCTTGGACTATCTATTGGCTAGGTTTTGAAACATCTGATCATCCTTTTGTTGATGCGCTATCCTTGGGGAAATGTGCGCTACCCTTTGTTTGGCTTTCTAGCCTAGGGTTTTCTTTCGAAATGATTATCTGTCAAGGTTAAGGTGCTCAGAGGGTGGCTTTGGCCTATGGTTGGGTGACAAGGGTATTGCCAATGGTAAAATGAGCACACATATTTCATATTCTAACACTTTCGACTAGGAAAAATGACATATTTATGTATGTATAGATGTGTATATACCTGTGTGAAATATAAACATTTATTTATATTAGGAATGGTTAGTGCTCCATGCTAGTTTTGGCTTAAGTATATGTGTTCAGTGGTAATTTAGTCCATAGAATAGATTCCAGAAATTTCCATACATACTCTTTCATAAATAAAAGGAAAACTACATTGTTCATTTTGTATTCAAGTCGATAAAATACGCAGAACTAAATCTGGTGAAGCTTGGTCAATTTTATACTCCATAAGAGTGAACATAATTCATCCATAATATTATTACACATCTAAATGACATACATTCCAATAAATCAATTTTAGTCATCCCAAACAAAGAAGGAATAGAATACATATATGAACCAATTCACTAGAAGAAAAAGGGAACAACCACGTTCCTCCCAACCGTAGGATAGGGAAGCCAAATCACTTGCCCAATCCACCCTCTAGCCTGACCATGAATCCATAAGGGCAAAGTTGAAATCTCCTCTTCAACAATGTTTCCTCTATCTGTAGTCCTCTCCTTGCCTCACACTCAATACTCATTGTTCATAACAGTAAGTATACCATATTTCTCTTCCCCAACATAGTAGGCAATGTCCTACCTCCTCACATATGTTATTTATCCAAAAACAATTTTTTTGCATATGTCTTTCTTCCCTCCCTTGGGAATTTTGGTAGCTTCCTAAATCCCTGATTTTCAAGTGCTGCCAATGGCCAAATCCCTGATTTTCCACTTGTAACAATCATCCCAAAGGTAGTTCCAACATGTTCCCCACTCATGGAGTCATGGTCAGCTACATTTAACATGGTTGTTCCATTTGTCCTCCTACAATAATTAAAAAAATATTTTGTTTACATACAAGTGTCATAATCAAATAGATTGTTGGGTAAAATCAGGTCTCTTCCCAACAGTCATGATAATTAATTACAATTTATTAAATTCAAAATTCAGAATTGCCATAAATGGCAAAAAAATTCCAAATTCGAATTTACTAAAAACAAAATAATTTTCTAACAAATTTTGAATTTCAAAAATACTTTATTTTTGGGGATGTCACAGAATGTCAGCCCGATGCTATCTGGCATTTGGAAAGCACCTCAACCACCTGGAGTCCATATCACTCCTTGTCATGATCAAGGAAGGACTACTCCTGGGTCCATTTACCACAAGTACACCCTTGTGATAAATGTATAGTATCTCCCTTGGCTTGTAGCCCAATCTAGGAGAAGCTTTGCACGATGCTTACTAAGGAAATTTACCTTTTTTCATACACATCATGTAGCTGGGATCTACAATACTTGATCTAGCTCATCCTACAAAGGGTATACAGCCCTTTGGGGCTAATCAAGCTAAGTCATCTTGGACCATATTTGACATATTGAGGTTTCCTCATGAAACCAATGTTTAATACATATCGAGGTTCCCTCATGGAACTAATGTCTCAAAAGACATATCAAGGTTTCTTCATGAAACCAATGTCTTAGTTCCTTCATCTGATCATTTGAGGCACGTCAACATGAATTCATTATTCCCTCCTCCTAGTCCATACAGGACCCTCTGGGGATAATGTCTCATGATGTTTCCCCAAAAATCTCTAGGACACATAGAGGTTCCCTCATGGAACCAATGTCCCCCAAGACATATCGAGGTTTCCTCGTGAAACCAATGTCTTGTTTCCTTCATCTTACCATCATAGGAATGTCAAAATGAAGTCTACATCCCCCATTACTAGTCCACAATGGACCCTCTAGGGAGAATGTCTCATGATGTTTCCTCAAACATCAACACTCCCTCTCAACGAGGCAGACATTATCTGCCACAACAAGCTTGTCCCAGAAGTATACAAACTTCACTCTGGTCAATGGCTTGGTAAGCTTGTCTTTACTTTGCTCATCAATAGAAATGTATTGAAGTATAATAGTTCCTCTTTGCAGCATACATTTTATATAGTGATATTTAATCTCTACATGCTTTTACTTGTCATGAGAAACTGGATTCACTTAAAGCTTCACATAGATTTGATTATCACTGTCTTGGAACAACCTGCAATTTGTTAGAGTAATTAGCTCTAACAAAACCACTATGCTTTGTATTGAGTTGGCTAGGCTCAATAAAAAGATGTTTTTTATTCCAAAACATTTACTCTCACTTTTATGGAGTTTCATCACATTTATGGGTTCTCTATTAGCATTGTAATTTCAAAGATATCCAAACATACTTTGTTTAACAAAAACAATTCAATCTGTAATAAAAAACTATGTAACCTGATTGTAGGTTCTCCCTTCACATCCTTGGGCTCCTCGCCAATCATCACCATGGTCCCAATGACCTCTACCATCACTCCTCTTCTCAGTACCATGACCTTCTCTCAGTTCACAACTATGTTCAAGGTATCATAATATGGTGTGAGCCACATAGATGCCTTCTTCAACACATCAACCTCATTAAAGTGTTCACTATAGAGGCTCATAATGGTATTAACTATATACGAACTGAAAATTTAAAATGAAAATATTGACGGAAGGTTACAATGATGGATTACTTTGAACACAATTTAGAGTGAACTTGTTTCTTCTCACCTTTTGTTCAAGATTCAAAGAAAAACAAGAGAAAGTCAAATATTATGTTCATATTGTCGATGAAATATATCATTGTTCCCCACATATGTAATTGCTATAGATTCATTGATATATGGAATTCATTAAAAGTTTAGTATGAAACAATGAATATAGATACAATTATTATTAAAAAAGGAGAGAGAATCGACATATGTTTACACATTTAAAGAAATATGTTGAGCACTCTATTAATCCAATGAAATAGATTACATATAAATAAAAAAAGGTTTGTCTCAAGATAGACAAACTACTTTGATCACAAAATCATTTAGTTTAGTGAATATATTAACCTCAAACCATTCTTGGAAGATTCTAGTTGGAGAGAATATCTTACATCCAACTACTTCCAACAACCTCCTATGAACTAAGAACAAACTCTCTACGTAGATACCAACTCTACATAATAATGACCAATAATCATTACAACCAAATATATGATCACACCTAAGACAAGTAGGAGTCACATATTCCAACACTCCCCCTTAACAACTACTCGTCTTAATCTATGTTAGTTGATGTCTTCATCAACATCTCCTCCTCTATAGTATATTCCCCTTTGATTAACAAAGTCTATATCTAGTCCATCCTAGAACTTTTATCTCATACCTCGATCATACTATCATCAAAAAACTATCAACATCCATATAAAGAAAGAACCGTGCACTGGAATACATTGGTAACCATTTGTTGTAACTACCAATCTAATAGGATGTCCCTTCATGTACATGTTTCATTCAACCTATTGATGAACTTCCTTCGAATGTAGAAATTCACCTCCTAGAGTCTAAAACTAGATCAAGGTCCACCCATGGTGTTAAACAATTCCACCATAGAGGCTACTACACTATAGTAGACAAGTTATCCAAGTCATCAGGGACACATAGAAAATGGGTAAGCATGCCTATCCAGGTCTTACAAGAATAGTCCCTTTACATGTTACATACTTAAATATAGGTACATATATTGCATACTCCACTCAAGAAGATACCAAGTACAAGCTCAAACATTTGAGGGACCGCTACATAGAATAAAAAAATTAGCATGAGATCATAGACTTGATTAAAACTAAAAATTTTGATTCACATTACAATATGGTCAACACACCTCACAAAATTTACCTTTTTTTTCCTTATTTGTAAATATTTATCTATTCTTTTTTGTTGTCACAAACAATATCCATTGTTTTCATAAGAAATATGACCAGTTTTGAAGAACTATCTATTGCCAAAAGACATATGTGTTGGCATGTTTTCAGAAAGAGGCAGAGTATGCGTGTTTGTCATTGATGGAAAAGATCAACACGATCAACAAAGTGATTATGGCATGGGCATGTTTTTGGATAGATGCAGAGTATGTGTGTTTGTCATTGATGGAAAAGATCATCATGATCAACAGAACGATGATGGCATGGCAGTGGAAAGATCAACTGAAAAGAGAAACAGTGATCGTTGGATCTCATTCAAAATCCCCGATGACCGTCAGATCTGAAATCAGATAGGAGGATCATGCAATAGATCTCAGGTGTCAGATATATGCCCAAAGATCGACCTTCATTGGATCCATAAGAAGGAGCACAACCTTTACACGCAAGATGAAGCGGGCCTACAAAATCCCGAAAGCAGGAGGACCATCCATCTTCAAGGACATGTGGCGACCGATTGGAATTTCACTGACCTTCACATTGGAGGAGTCAACGGAGCACGGTGTGGGAACTCACAATATGCAAAATCTCAAAACGATCCGGGTCGTCAAATTGAGGATTGATCTGGACCATTGGATCGAGGTATGATGTGGACCATTGGATGCAGAGGACACATGATGAGCGATTGGCATTTCACTTACCAAAAGTCAAAGGAAGGAAATACTCTAACCTTCCAACTCGCGATATGCGAAATCACGATAAGGTCTAGCCCATGGTCATAGAAAATGTCACACCGTCGAAGGCTGGAGGAAGGAGCTAGCGTTTGCTAAGCTCCTTTTCGGCAATCGCAACATGAAGAGTCGAGACTCTTCACCACAATATTGTCGAAATGCGAAATGCGAAATGCAAAAATTCCTTTTGGTATAGGGTGTGGTTACCGCCAGTGGTCATATGAGAGGGAGGAGCTAGCACCAAGATAAGATCCTTTTCGACGATCACAACATCAAGAGTCGAGACTCTTCACCGTAGGATTTCCAAAATGGGAAATGTGAAATGCCTTTTTGGTATAAGTTGTGGTCACTGCAAGTGGTCATGTGAGAGGGAGGAGCTAGCACCAAGCTAAGCTCCTTTTTAGCAATCACAACATGAAGAGTCAAGACTCTTCACCATAGGATTACCGAAATGTGAAATGCGAAAGGAATTTTGATTAGGCCCGTGGTCACAGCCAATGGGCATATAGAGTAAGCGCGAGACCCATCAGTTGTAATCCAACGGTGCAGGTTAATCAGGAATATGATCAAAGGGTTATTGTTTCTCTTCAAGATTAACTGATCAGTTACGATTTAGCAAGTTGAACTGAATCATGGTTCTTGGATGGTTTGCGATTCAGTTGCCGCAGCATTTTTGTCCTGGTTATTCAAGGTGTAATTGAAGTCAGTGGTTTATATAAAATAAACATGTAGTGATTGTGCATGGTTGGTTGTTTTGAGTGAAAAATGTTGAATTGGGAAAAAGGAAAAACCACCGTATACATAACATGAGATCAAACTCAGAAAGGTGAAACATAAGATGAATAGAATAGAAAAAGGTGAAGAGAACAGAAGGTGTAGATATCAAAGAGCATGAGAAGAACAAAGAAAGACTAGATAGAGAGAGACAACAAGTCAAGTCAAGTATGAATAGAGCAGAAGAATAGTGAAGCAGAGAAGATTTGTGAAACAGAGAAGAAGTGGTAAGAATTGATATATCTATGTTGTTTCTTATTCGATCATGTGTTCATAATCAAGGAGGTAGGGTGGTGCTAGGGAGGACTGTGGTCCTATGATATTCAAGTTGGTGCTTGAATATTGGAAGTTGTATCTTCCATCTAGTTGTGGCTAGAAAAACACGGTGGCAAGGTGGTGCTTGGGAAAACAAAGAGTTTTTTGTATACAAGTTGGTGCTTGTATAAATCCAGTTGGTGCTGGAACATTTAGGGAGTTGGTGTTTCCTTCAAATGTGTGCTAGAGAAACCAGAGAGTTGGTGCCCTCAAACAATTCAATGCTTGTAAAACAAAGGTAGTAGCCTCACAGTGATTTGGTGCTCAATTATAGATGATGTACAAAACATAAAAGACTGCCTATCATTTTGAAGAAGAAGAGGTTTTCTCCCTTTATGGTTTCCTCGTGAAAATTTGTCTCTGTGTATATCTTATGTGTGACTGATGCTCATTATTGATGTTTTCCATATGTTTTATAATATTTATGATCACTTGGATAAATATTAAAAATGGTTTAGTGGACTTAATATTGTTTAAGCACAGTAACAATTGATTCACCCCCCCTCTCAATTGTCTTAGTAATTTCAACAATTGGTATCAGAGCAGGTTCCTTTGATTTAATGGTAGATCTATAAGCTTAAACATGACAAGTCATGAAGGGACTTCAGCCACTAAGCCCCCTCTGTTTGATGGAACAATTTTTTCCTTATGGAAGATTAGAATGAGAACATACTTAATGGCCTTAGGTGTTGATGTTTGGGATGTAGTAGAGACTCAATATATAAATCCTATTGTGCTAGCTTCCAAAGATGATAAGTTAGAGTTTAGTTTTAATGCTAAGGGAATGAATGTTATCTTGAATGGACTTGCTGAAGCTGAGTTTGTAAAGGTGATGCATTTTGAAACTGCCAAAGCAATGTGGGATAAAATTATTAGCAGTTATGAGGGAAATGAGAAAGTAAAAGATACCAAAATTCAAACATACAGATTGAAATTTGAACAACTAAAGATGAATGAAGATGAAACAGTTAGCAAGTATTTTTTAAGAGATGAAGAACTTGTAAATGCCATGAAGGGTCTTGGTGAGAAGATTGAAGAATCATTTCTAGTTCATAAGAATTTAAGATCTATGCTTGATACATTTAATCCAAAAGTCTCTGCAACAGAAGAACTAAGTGATCTTAAAACTATGTCCATTGATCAACTCCTAAGAACTCTAACTGCATATGAAATGAGAATTATCAAAGATAAATACATTACTAGAGAAGCATCTTTTAAAGCAGACAAGAATACTTTTTCAGAATTAGATGATATTGAGACGAAATTTCTGAGAAGGTTAAAAAAAGGATCGGGAAAATATCAAGGCAATCTCCCCTTCAAATTTTTTAACTGTGGAAATATAGGTCATTTTTCATCTGAGTGTCCTCACCAGAAGAAGGACCAAAACTCTGATGATGAAAAGAAATACAAATTTAAGAAATATAGTAAAACAAAAATTTCGTGTGCAAATAATGATGACTCCTCAGAAGACATAGATAGTGGTTCTTCCTGTGAAGACAAAGTGAATGATTTTATGCTTATGTCTATAGGAGATCTTGATGATAAACATTCAGTAGGTGAAATGGATGACGAAGAATCTGCGGTGGATATGGAAGGTGAATTGATCAGTTCTTTGGAAGAAATTGACAGACTTGAACGTAAGAAGAGAAAACAAAAATAGTTGTTGATGTTGTTTAAAATGAATGCTAAAAAACCTGATGAAGACTTTGCTTTACTAAGAGTGGAGTTAGAAGAGGAAAAGAAAATAGAAGACATTCTGAAACAACGGTTATCATAAGAAAAAATGAGATGTGAAGCCTTAGAAGAAGAGATAGTAAAAACCAGGAAATAAATGGAGAAGTTTAAGGCATTGTATCACCAAAATCTGTCAAGTATTAAAGCCTCAAAAGAATTAACTTCCATTCTAAATTAGAAAAGGAATCCAAAGTTGAAATCTGGCTTGGTCTATGAAGAAGGATAAAGTAGTGATCATCCAAGTAATACATAACCCATCAAATTTGTCAAATCTACAATCATTGACAACAACCACTCTGCAGAAACAAAGAAAAAAAATCAGCCACCAAGAAGGAATGAAATAAAAAGTACCAGAATTGAATCTGTAGATCAAAGAAATAACACAAACACATCTTCTAATCAAAGAAAACATCAGCATGGAAGAAATCGACTACAACCTTTTTTCAGGTACAAAGGTTTTTTCTATCGTTATTATTTTTTATGTTCTAACTTTGGTCATAAAGTTGTAAACTGTTCTTTAAGATCTATATATGTGAAATCAAGATACTTAAGGAATAATTATCTACCACAACAAAGATTGAGACATCCAAGAAACAAACAACCACGGACTATAAATCATGTGATGGATGGGGGAAAGACGCAAGTGAAACATAACAATAGTTATGAGAATAACAACCATTATGATCTGTTATTTAGTGAACCAAAATGTTACATCTGTCATAACTATGGACATAAAGCTGTAGATTGTCACTTAAGGAATTGTAAGCCAGATTCGAATCCTACTGCTGAAAATTTCAAGATTTGGAAGAATAAAGAAGATGACAAGTGTATACTAGTGTTATCAGCCCAAATACAAAAGAATCCCTGGTATATTGACAGTGGATGCTCCAAACATATGACTGGAGACAAAAGTAATTTTCTAACTCTAATTGAAAGAAAATAAGGGAATGTAACTTTTGGAAATGATGCACCAGGAAAAATAAAAGGTAAAGGAATGGTAAATTTGAGTAATGGAAAAGGGAAAGCTCAAGATGTGTTGTTTGTAGAAGGTCTGAAACATAATCTTCTTTGTGTCAGTCAAGTTTGTGACTGAGGATGTGAAGTCGTCTTTATTTATAAAGATTGTAAAATAAAGTCTGTGGATTTAGGACAGTTGGTTACAAAAGGGATAAGAACATAAAACAATGTCTATGTGTTAAAAGAAGAATGCCACTTAAGAAAATATTATGAAAGTTGGCTATGGCATAGAAGACTTGGACACTTAAATTTTGATTATATAATCAAGATTAGAAATAGTGGGGCAGTAAAGGATCTTCCAAAGATATCAAAGCCATATTGTTCCATTTGTAAACCATGTCAGATAGGAAAGATTACTCGGACACAGTTCAAATCTAAAAACTTTCCTTCAACAGAAAAACCTCTCCAGTTAGTACATATGGATTTATGTGGACCATCAAGAAAATAATCCAAATAGTACACATGTATGGATTTATGGACCATCAAGAAAATAAGGCACAGGAAAATAAAATTATTTTACGTTGATTATTGATTATTATTCTAAACTAACATGGATTGCCTTTGAAAGAAAAATCTAAGCATTTGAAAAATTCAAAGTGTTTAAGGCTCTGACTGAGAATCAAACAGGAAAAATATTGAAGGCAGTAATGTTTGATAGAGGAGGAGAATTTAACTCATGGAACTTCAAAGATTTATGTGATAAACATGGGATCAAAAGAGAGTACACAATCCCAAGGACTCCACAACAAAATGGATTTGTTGAAGGCAGAATAAATCAGTACAACAAATGGAAAGATCAATGATGAATGAAAGGAATATATCTCAGACATATTGGGTGGAAGCAATCCATACAGCTGTTCACATTCTTAACAAAGCTCATCTCAGGCCACACAGTGAGAAGACTACTTATGAACTATGGTTTGGAAGACCTGTTTCAATCAAGCATTTTAAAGTCTTTGGGAGTAAATGTTATATCAAGAATAATGATGAAAATATTGGCAAATATGATGACAGGGATGATGAAGGTATATTATTAGGTTATGTTACAAACAGTAAAGGTTACAGATGCTACAATAAGAGGCTCCATAAATTGGTTTATTGTATCGACATAAAATTTGATGAAGAAATATCGGTATGAAATGTAAGCAGCGTTGAACCAAGAACAAAAGATATAATTGAAAACGAATATGAATAGGTCCAATGATCAAAAAGAGAAGAATCTGAATCAGATGAAGATACTAATACTTTGACTGACACAAATCAGCAGAAAGAAGCAAAATCACCTCTCAGAATTGTTATAAATAGTCATCCTGAAAATTAGATAATTGGATATATAAATAAAGGAGTTCAAACAAGAAGGAAATTGATTAAAGACTCAGAACAATCACATGTTGCCAATTCATCTATGACTGAACCTAAAACTTTTGATGAAGCCAGCTAGCATGATGATTGGATTGGAGCTATGAATACACAGTCTTCTATACATCACAACATCTCATCCTGATATAATGCAAGTTGTTGGAATGGTTGGTCGTTATCAATCATATCCTAAACAAATTCATTTAGTACCTATCAAAAGGATATTCAAATACTTGAAAGGCACAATGAATTACGGTTTGTGGTATCCAAGAAATGAAAACTTTCAGTTAACTTCCTATTCAGATGTTGATTGGGAAAACCGTGTTGATGAGAGAAAGAGCACCAGCGGAGGAGCATTCTTCCTGGGTGACTCATTAGTAGAATGGATTAGTAAGAAGCAAAGATCTATTTCCTTATCAACTACAAAGGTAGAGTACATTCCTACTGCTACTTGTTGCACACAGATTTTATGGATGATACAAACTCTTGGAGATTTGATGGTCACTTATACTGATCCTATTCCACTTCACTGTGATAACACCAGTGCCATAAGTCTATCCAAGAATATTGTACTTCATTCAAAGTCTAATCACATACCAATAAAATACCATTTTCTCATATAACAGGTTACAAACAAGATTGCTCAAGTGAATTATATTACTTACACAGAATAGATCGCTGATATATTTACTAAACCATTAGTAGCGACACCTTTTGGATATCTTTTCCAAAAGTTGGGCGTGACCTCACTGTCAAATTAAGAGGGTCCATCTTGTCAGGGGGAGTTTGTGTTGGTTGAATCTATGATACCTCCAAAGAATACTACAATAGCTCAGGGGGAGTATATGCTTGTCACATATCTGATACCTTCGAGATGTACTGCAACAACTCAGGGGGAGCTTGTTTCTTCTTTGACATTGATGTCAAAGGGGGAGAAAGTGTGGTAATTTCAATACAATGGTAAAGTTGGATGTCATTCAAGGGGTTTCCATCAATGCTAAAGGGGGATATTGTTGGCATGTTTTCGGACAGGGGTAGAGTATGTGTGTTTGTCATTGATGGCAAAGATCAACACGATCAACAGAGCGATGATGGCATGGGCATGTTTTCGGACAGAGGTAGAGTATGTGTGTTTTTCATTGATGGAAAAGATTAGCATGATCAACAAAGCGATGATGGCATGAAAATGGAAAGATCAACTAAGAAGAGCAACATTGATCGTTGGATCTCATTCATAATCCCCGATGATCATCAGATCTAAACTCAGATAGGAGGAGCATGCAACAAATCTTAGGCATCAGATCTGGGCCCAAAGATTGTCCTTCATTGGATCCATAAGAAGAAGCAAGACCTTTACGTGCAAGATAAAGTGAGCCTACAAAGTCTGGAAAGAAGGAGGACCACCCATCTTCAAGGACACATGGCGAGCGATTGGAATTTCGCTGACCTACACATTGGAGGAGTCAATGGAGCATGGTGTGGGAACTCACAATATAAAAAATCTTGAAATGATCCAGGCCATCGGATTGAGGACTGATCTGGACCATTGGATCGAGGTATGATGTGGATTGTTCGATGAAGAGGAAACATGGCGAGCAATTGGCATTTCATTGACTGAAATCCAAAGGAAGGAAGTACTCTAACCTTCCAACTCGTGATATGCGAAAACGCGAAAAGGTCTGGCCCATGGTCATAGACAAGGTAACATCATCGAAGGCTGGAGGAAGGAGCTAGTGTTTTCTAAGCTCCTTTTTGGCCATCGCAACATGAACAATCGAGACTCTTCACCTTAGGTTCGTCGAAATGCGAAATGCGAAAATGCCTTTTGGTATAGGTTGTGGTCACCGCCAGTGGTCATGTGAGAGGGAGGATCTAGCACCAAGATAAGCTCCTTTTCAGCGATTGCAACATGAAGAGTTGAGACTCTTCACCTCAAGATTGCCAAAATGCAAAATAAAAAATGTCTTTTTGGTATAAGTTGTGGTCACTGCCAGTGGTCATGTGAGAGGGAGGAGCTAGCACCTTCGGTGATCGCAACATGAAGAGTCAAGACTCTTCACCACAGGATTGTTGAAATGCAAAAACCATTTTTATTAGGCCCATGGTCATAGCCAGTGGGCATATGGAGTAAGCATGAAACCCATCAGTTGTAATCCAACGGTGTAGGTTAATCAAGAATATGATCGAAGGATTATTGTTTCCCTTCAAGATTAACTGATCAGTTATGATTCAGTAAGATGAATTGAATCATGGTTATTGGATGGTTGGATATTCAGTTTCCATAGCATTGTTGTCCTACGTATTCGAGGTGGAACTGAAGTCAGTGGTGTATATAAAAGAAAAATGTAGTGACTGTGCATGGTTGGATGTTTTGAGTGAAAAATGTTGAATTGCGAAAAAGGAAAAACCACAGTATACATAGCGTGTGATCAAACTCGGAAAGGTGAAACTGAAGCTGAAAAGAACAAAAAAAGGTGAAGAGAACAAAAGATGAATATATCAATGAGCATGAGAAGAACAAAGAAAGACCATATAGAGAGAGACAACAAGTCAATTCAAGTATGAATAGAGCAGAAGAATAGTGAAGACGAGAATATTTGTGGAACAAAGAAGAAGTGGTAAGAATTGATTTATCTATGTTGTTTCTTATTCAATCATGTATTCATAATCAAGGAGGTAGGGTGGTGCTAGGGAGGACTGTGGTCCTCTGATATTCAAGTTGGTTCTTCAATATTGGAAGTTGTATCTTCCATCTACTTGTGTCTAGAAAAGTAGGGTGGCAGGGTGGTTCTTGCGAAAACAAAGAGTTTTTTGTATACAAGTTGGTGCTTGTATAAATCCAGTTGGTGTTGGAACATTTAGGGATTTGGTGCTTCCTTCTAGTGGGTTCTAGAGAAACCAAATATTTGGTGCTCTCAAAGAAGTCGGTGCTTGTAAAACAGAGGTAGTAGCCTCACATTGAGTTGGTGCTCAATTATAGATGATGTACAGAACTTAAAAGATTGCCTATCATTTCAAAGAAGAAGAG
>SNQJ01S0078548.1:17684-36151 GCA_010110895.2 Picea sitchensis
TACAACTTTTATTCATATAAATTGTGAATAACTATGTCAAATATGATTTTTTTTAACAAGGGTATCTTATTTTTCCAACAAAATACAAGGTATATGTTTTTGTTCGTGTAAGTGTTGAGTACCTTAAAGATGGAATTTCATTCGAAAAACTTGTATACTTGTAGAGAACCCATTTTTATTGTGTTTTGTATTTTTTGGAAACTTTTCATATTAATTTTATATATTTTTTAAATTATTAAAGTCAACATATGCATGAAATTACAACGTCTTTTGTTTGTGCAGGCTAAAAGGGTATTAACATGATCAAAACAAAAAAATAATCAGATCGTGGGTATTGGTATCCTTTAGTGTCGCATATAACTCATTTGATAAATGGTTAATCTAAGAAAAAGTTATATCAGAAATAAGAGAGTTATGTATTTTAGTATTTTGATATATCTTGAGTCAAAAATAGATTAAAAATAGTAAACAATATTATTTATTTATTTAAATATATATATTGGAAATCTACATAGCTGACTCTATCTGTGTCTATAGTTTTGTCAACAACTGAATTGTTTAACCTGTAGAAAAATAATTTCAAAGACAAAGATATAGAGGGGTATTAAAAAATATGGAGGTTTTTACTAATTTGTAGACCAAACCACTAGGTTTGTCATCCCGAACCTAAATATGAGCCAACCAGGTCAGTATACACCTTGTCAATCCTACCCAAAAAAAATTAAATTCAAAAGAACATGTGTGTGTTCTTAGGATCATGCACACGCCCTAAGAACGCACACGGGCTCTAGGAACACACGCACTCCTAAAAGTCATTTCTCCACCCCTTCCTCTCTCTCTTTCTCTCCTACATCTACACCCCCTATCAATCTCCCTCTCACTCTCCCTCTCTACCCCCCTATCTATCTCCCTCTCTCTCCCTCACACTCATATACATGGTAAGACCTATACATGGAAATACTTAGACCTCATAATTCATGGAAAGACGTAGAAGTATACCTTACCTTGACATGCCTCAAACTCTCACACCCACTCTCTCCCTATCCCACCCTCTTCCATGGTTTCTCTCTCTCTCTCCCCATTTTTCCCTCCCTACCGTCTCTCTTCCACCTCTCTCCCACTCTTTCTCTATATAGTCCTTGTTAGTCTTAGTCTCACTCTCTCTACCCCTCTGTCTTTCTCTATTCCCCCTATTTGTCTCCCTCTATACCCCCCCCCTTAGTCTCACTCTCTCTCTACCACCTCTTTGTCTCCCTTTATATCCCCCCTTCATATTACTCTCTCTCTACCCCATCTTCTATGTCTCCCTCTTTGCTTACCTTCCTCTCAATATCCCTCTCTCCACCCTGGCTCTATGTCTCCCTCTTTCTTCCTCTCACACTTTGTCTCTACCCCTAATATTTTTCTTGTTCTCTCCCTCTTCCACACTCTAACACACTCACTCTCTACCTTTCCTCTTTGTATACCTCTCTTTCCCTCCCACATGCTAACACACTCACTCTCTACCTCCCCTCTTTGTCTTCCTCTCTCTCCCTACCACACTCTCACACAAACACTTTATATCCCCCATCCATGTCTCCCTATCTGTCCCTCCCACACTATTTATTCCTCCTATATGTCTCCCTCTCTCTCTCTGACACTCTAACACACTCACTCTCTACCTCCCATCTTTGTCTACCTCTCTCTCCCTCGCACTCTCTAGCTCCCTTCTTTGTATTCCTCTCTCTCCCTCCCACACTCTTTCACAAACACTTTCTATCCCCTCTCTCTCTCTCTCTCTCTCCCTCCCAAAATATAACAAACTCACTCTCTACCTCCCCTCTTTGTCTTCCTCTCTCTCCCTCCAACACTCTCTCACACTAGAAAGAGTTGTACATTACAAGGCTAGGCATGGTAAGGCAAGAAATTCCCTTGACCTAGACCTCACAAGGAATTTCAATACCTAGACCTATACATTTCCTCACCATGCCTCACACTCTCGCATCCACTCCCTCTCTATATCCCCCCTCTTTGACTCTCTTCCTCTCTCTCTCTCTCTCCCTCCATCTATTTCTCTCCCTCCTCCCTCCCTCTCTTTCCCTCCCTCTCTTTCCCTACCTCCACCCTCCACCCTCTCTCTCTTGCACCCTCCCTCCCTCCTCTTGTCTCTCTGTCTCTCACCCCCTCCCTCTTTCTATTTATCCCTCCCTCCCCCAATAATCCCCATATCTCTCCCACCACTCTCTCTCCTTTTTTTTAGTCTCTCTCTCCCTCTCTACCGCTATTTCTCATCTTTCTCACTCTACCTCCCTCTCTATCTCTCTCCATATCACTCTTGACCTCTCTTATTCTCTCCCTAGATCTCTCCCTCCCTTCCCTTCTTTCTCTACCCCCATTTATCTCTACCCTATTTCTCAATATCTCCATCCCACTCTCAATATCTCTTTTACTCTTGTTGTCTCTTTCCCTCCCTCCCATTATCTCCCTCTCCCCCCTTTTCTCATGTAACATACCTCCAACTTAAATATTTGAATAATATTTAGCGGTTGTGATTATTGAATTATGATATTGGGAAAAAAATTGATTAACATTTTGATCACCATAGATAATTGATGGTGAAAAATATTTATATAAATATTATTTTTTTATTTTTTTATTTAAAATTACTTGAGATAAATTGATGAGAGAGCCCAACTATGATAATGTAACATCCTCACTCGTTATGATAATCAAGACAACAACATGTGGATTTTTTTTTAAGGCTACGATAGGGAAGGTCCATCATCGTTTAAGACGACATCAATGAAAAAGGTGCAATATCAAATAAACCTCATCAATGCATTAATGATAATCATGAGGTGAGACAACACATCATCATCATGGATGACGAACAAATATCGATGTAGTATCACAGTGAAAAGAAGCCCTTAAACAGAGCATTGATACGACTAGTCATGACACCGTACATTATGTCTCAATGCTAAATTTTCTCATAGGGACATTCATCAAATAACATAATGAATCAAAGGATAAACAAACATCCATTCCATCAGTCCATCAATCCTAATATCTTTAACCAGGTCGCAAGGGTAATCGTCATCTTAACAATCAAACATCAATAATTCAAATTGTTGCACGTGAGAGTAAACAATTTCAGAACATACACAAGCCAACTTAATTAATGCACAGGAGAAGGCTAGATCCTAATCAATCATGCCACCTCATAAATTGAGGCACAGTGGTCAACACAGTTCGACATTTAATCCATGGAGCGCGAAAAATAATATCTAAAGAAAAATACTTGTTATAATAAATTTCAGGGCACATGAGGTAATAACTAAAAACCATTCATTATATTGACCATGCATTGCGCGCAAGAAGAAAATCTAAACATTGACTATGCATCATCCAAACGTAAAATTTGTCATGCGCGCAAGAATTTAACTGAGTTTAAACCATCAATCAAGAGTATACCTATTTAACTAATAACTAATTAACCAACATCCAACCATCTTTCAACATATTAAATTTCCATGCATGACCTAAAATTTGAAAGTGGAATAGAACTAAAATACTAACCAATCAAGTAGCAATAAATCCCAGGCAAAAGTAACCAACTCACGTGCGCTATTAAACCATTCATAGAAATTACAACAAGCAACACATTCGCAAGGCTCACACATGTTTTGTTGGCCAGATTAACTTTTTCACTTAGAGATCAATGCGTGCAAATAATCAATCATTCATTTCATTATAATATTCTGCATCCAGTCTAATGTCTAACACATGCCTTCTTCATCAGTGCTATGATGATGTCACTCCTACAAAGGTAGTTATACTTACACAAACCCTCAATAATATATAAGTGTTGGAAGGATAATCAATTCCATAATTAACACCATAACATATTTATTCAATAATCCCTTAGTTTCAACAACAGACCATTGTATACAATTAAATCAACGTTTATTAATGGAAACTTACCGTTGTTAATAATTATAAAGAATATACTAATGCTGGCAAAATCTCCCCTAAATTTCTAATTTCTACTAATTATAATCATTGTTATAATTCTCCACTGTCATTACAATAATCCACCACTCTCATTATTGTATTCATTGTTGTAATTGACCAATTACATTCTTATAATCATTTGAGAATATGCTTATAATCATTGGGATAAGTCTTCACTATCATTGTTATAATCATGGTTATAAGTCGTCATTTATATTCATTTAAGAATAATCTTATAATCATTTCCATAAGTCATCACTATAATCATTGTTATAAACCACCATTTATATTCTTATACTCACTCATAATATTCTTAAAATCCTGGCGATATGTAATCTGGTTTCCAAGTTGTCTAAGTCTGGGCAAGAAGGGTCAAGGGCGTTTCAAAATCTAAGGGGGTTTCTAATCCGTCCCACTCCAGCCATTAAATATGTGCTCACCGCGCCTAGTTATCACACCTCAACAAGCTGACGAATTCGCCCACACCCAAGGCACTAAGAGCAGACTAGCACTACGCGCCTTAGGAGGTAAGTTTTGGGAGTGGATTTCTACCAGAAACGCCAGGTTAAGGAACCTCCATAGTGGGATATCCCCTCCCAAAAGTGAAGAGGAAGCTACTGGAAAAACGGGGGGGTACAACGCAGTGACATATTTCGCCAGGTTGCTGGTGAAACTGTGGATTAAAGATTCAGTTAAAGGAAAGGTGATGGGTCATTCCAGGATGCTATTATTAGTGATATTCTCTCCCTCTTTCCACGATAAGTCCTCTGGGCTCTGCGCACATGAATCATTCCTCTTGTGCTCTGCTTGTTCCCACTATCCAACACTATGTTCTCTACGCCCTTATCGGTTCTCTGCGCTATGCGCCAAACAGTTTGAATCTGGGCCTTCTAATTCTTTCCAAGTTTGAGCTAAGAGATTTGCAATATAAATGGGGCTTGATATTAATTAGGGTAATTTGATTAGGCGTAGAGAGAGAAATGTGAAGCTAGAGAGGGGGTTTAACTCTGCACGAGGTAAGAACGAAGGGAATCAACCAGCGGCAACACCATCTCACCGAGAGAATACAATCCAAAATATAACCAATTCTTATCAAGAGAGCACAATCATAATTTTCCATGGAAGCTTATTAGATTAAATTTCAAGTTAAGGGAAGAAAAAAATCTTACGACAAATTCAAATGAAATTTAAGTCCATCAAACCCAACCAATTTTCCGTTGTATGTATATACAGAAATAGATTTTTCTTCTTCAATCATATTATAGTTATAAACCTAAATATAAGATAAACAATCAATTACAAATAAAGTAGCATTACATTGAAAAAATATCATAGAAAGAAATCCTCAACCGAAGACCATGACCATACTAGTAAAAATTTAAATCTTATACAATTAACATTTTTAGTAGAAATATCGTAACCGACGAGTTGAATTTCGAAGGTGTCCTCCCACGATCTTGCTCCGTCCAACACCTGCTCACCGACCGATGAGACCTCACCGGTACCTCCCAACCAACGCTATGGGTACTCTTCTTCCCGCTGAGCCCCCCGAGATGCAAAGGGGCCACGCACACAATACCAGAGAATGCTAGCTCACATATCACCTCGCAAAGTTGAGCTACCACTCGTTACCCGAGTTGGGTGTCCCAATTCCCACAAGAGGAAGTTCAGTCAAGATGAAATTTCAGCAGCGTAACATTACGCAAGCCAAATGTGATCCATACTCCTCCTCTGACATCATTTTTATAGAGTTTTCTTAGTCATTAGTTTCCCAAACCTTCATTAGATTCCTTTTTCATTTAATTAATTACGAAAAATCTCCCCCGTACACATGTCGCTCGATCCCCTAGTTGCACCAGCAAATCAAATTATTAATTAATTAAATTTTCTTATTTCCCTCACCCACCTAAAAGTGTTCCTAAAAATTCTCTTCAGTGTTCCATTATTTCCTTATAATTCTTAAATTACTTAAACCTTACTTAAATCCTAGTTGAGTTCATAAATAGAAAGTTTCAATGGCTAGATTCCTTACTAAGTTAGACATTCCTCTTTTTCTTTAAGTTTTCATTTTTCTTTAGGTTTCCCCCTTTTATTTAAGTTTCCCTTTTTCTTTAAGTTTCCCCTTTTTGTAACTAAGTTCAGAATTAGTAGGTTTAGACAAAAACAACCAATTACCAATTTTATTAATTAAACCTTTATTAAAATTTCCATTTTTAATTAAAGATTGAATTTGATTTACCCCCTTCTTGTTACATGTCTAATTAGTGTTTTTTTTTTTTCTAAGGTTTCTACTCAGACCCGGGTTTTCAATTCACTAGGCTTGGCGAAAGTTCTTAAGGGAAAAAATTGTTATTAAACTTTACTTATCACATCATTCATTTTAAGGCCGACTAGGTCCTAAGGAAGCATAGTTTTCTAGGCACTAGTTTTATTAACTTACCATAGACAAAATCATAACATGCCCTTTAAGACGCACTACGTTCTCCAAGGGTGCCACTCACCTCTTGATTGAATTTGGTACATGTCAACCCCTTAGAGTCAATACTCTGTCAGATGATCTTGTGGGAGACTAAGGGCCTCTAATGAATAAGGATCATGCCTTATTGCGCGCCCCTTAGAATCATCATGATAAACTATCACAGTCTTCCCTCACGACATCGTCGGTCTTCTCGAACTAGGTAATCGTTAACCTATAGTTCGAGCCATGGCGGGAATGCTAATAGGTTGTGTCAGGACTATTTCCACACCTCTCCTTTAATGTCTTTGGTTATCATGCGTGACCCCTTTACTCCAAATGTGATTCTGGTTGAAAAGCTATCATCAACCTGCATTCATCAATTAATCATGTCAACAATAATGATCAACATCATAATATCTTATCATATGTACATATGTCACATCAACAACATTCAAACCCTAACAGTCCACTGCCTGACTCGATCCAGAGTCCCAGGAGTTTCCTCAATGCCTCAACATCCTCAACGTTGAGAATCCTACACACTCAGGAGAACCTAGTCAATAGTACATGTCGATGTAAAAACAAAAAAAATAACATATCATCAAATTCACAATGTCTCATAATCATAGTCAAAACAACAAATAGTATAATAACTCATATCACTTGCACGCAAGTGTTCTAAAAGAATAAGTCTGCTCAGTGTGCACTAGAGAGGGATGCTACATACACCCGCTCTTGTGTTAAAATTCCTCCTGAAGTTTCACAGTATGTAAGTGCTAAAATAAAGTGTATCACAGTATCATATGTCTAGCTATCAAACAAAAATGGAAACTATTGATGCATATCATATGCATCCTCCCAGGTCGTCGAGTGTGGACTATAGTTGTCCGACTGGACCTTGACCTGATCTACTGTTCGACACCGTAACTGTCGAATGCGATGGTCTAAGATGCGGATTAGATCCTCCGTGAGACAACCCTCATCTGATACCTGCAAGGAACTCATGTTAATAACATGTGTAGGATCACTAACATAATGTCTCAAAACAGATACGTGGAAAATATCGTGCATACGCCTCAAAGAATTAGGCAAGGCTATTCAATAGGCCACGGAAGCCTTTGTTTCCACAATCTTGAAAGGTCCCATGAACCTAGCAGATATTTTATCACCCTTTCCAAACTTGATAGAACTCTTATGCAGTTTTACACGCAAGAAGACTTGATCGCTAACTTCATAACTACGATCGACACGACGCGCATCGACATAACTCTTCTTCTAATCCTGCGCTTCCTTTATCCTTTGCCTTATGGTTTTCATTTGTTTTTTCATTTATTGGATCGCTTCAGGTCCCACCAGAACCCTATCCTCAAGCCGATCCCAACTCAAGGTGCCTGACATGGTCGCCCGTAAAGAAACTCAAAAGGTGCCATATTGATGGTGGTTTGATAACTGTTGTTATATGCAAACTCTACCAGTGGAAAAAATTCTTCCCAACACTTCTGTCGGTCCATCACGTACATACACAAGATATCCTCCAAGATTTGGTATGTTCTTTCGGTCTGCCTGTCTGTCTTCAAGTGATATGCAGTACTAAAGTTAATTTGGGTTCCCAAGGCCTCTTGGAAACTAGTCCAACATCGTCCTGTAAACAACGATCCTCTATCAGATATAATCCTCTTAGGAAGGCCATGCAACCTCACAATCTCACTGATGAAAACACTAGCTATTTCAGGTTCCTGATACATTGTACGCACTAGAATAAAATGAGCACTCTTCGTCGGAGTGTCAACTACCACAAAAATTGAGTCGTGTCTTCTTGTTGTCAGTGGAAATCCAACAATGAAATCCATCTAAATGACCTCCCATTTCGATTCTAGAATAGCGGGTGGTTGTAGTAATCCTATCGGATGTCTATGTTCATCTTTTACCTGCTGACATTATAGACATGTTTCCACGTAGTTGAATATGTCTGTCTTCATTCCTGTTCATAAGAATAATGGTTTAAGGTCTTCCCTCATCTTCGTGACTCCAAGATGAGCCATGCACACTACTCTATGAGCCTCATTTAGGATCAAACTCCTCAACTCGTCATTTGTCGGTACGTAAATTTGAATTTCAAATATCAATAATCCATCATTGTCCACAATAAATCCCTTAAATTTTGGTACCATCATTGTGTTTTGTTTGATAAAATCCTTGATCTCTTTGTACCAGTCATCGTCATGCTGTAAAGTTAGAATATTTTCACATATATTTGTCTAAAGAGGCATCACCAAAAATATGCATGGTCTCTGACTCAATGCATCTTCTGAATCTGTTCATTGTTCATTTTATGTAAGTAATCTCAAAATCGTACTCGAAAAGAAATTCCAACCAACGCCATTGTCATGCCTTCAAGGCACTTTGTGTAAATATGTGTTTTTGACCACAGTGGTCCATTTTTAGTTCAAATTTTCACCCAATAAGGTAGTGTCTCCAAACACTCAAAGAATAAACAATGGCTAACAACTACAAATCATGCATCACATAGTGCTCCTCATGCTTTCTTAACTTTCTCGAGATGTACGTGATCGCTCGACCATCTTGCATCAATACTCCGCCCAAGCCTTCTTTGGATGCATCAGTGCATACCAAGAATTCTGCATCCATGTCATGGACCTTTAGTATCGATGTTGTTGTCAACAGATCCTTGAGAGTCCAAAATGATTCTGAGCATTTCTCGGTCCAAACAAACTTCTTCCTCTTCTTCTGCAATTCCGTAATCGAATTTGCTATCTTCGAAAAACCCTCAACGAACCGTCGATAGTATCCTGCTAAACCCATGAAGCTACACACTTTTGGGACATTCGTTGGCATAGGCCATTCCATAATAGCCTCGACCTTTGTTGGATCCACAACGATACCTTCGTTGGAGATGACATTCCCTAAGTAGTGAATCTTCGATTGATAAAACGAGCATTTAGACAGTTTCCCATACATTTTTTTCTCTTGTAGACATTGCAGTACCAACCACAAGCACTCGTAATGATCCTCCATCTTCCGAGAGTAAATCAAAATATCATCAATGAATACTTGGACGAACTTGTCCAAGTATTCATAGAACACCCCATTCATCAACTCATAAATACCCCTGGGGTGTTTGCTAGTCCAAATGGTAAAATGGTAACTGCGTAATTTCCAAAGCTCATCTTAAAGGTAGTATTGGGGATGTCGTCCTCCTTGATCCATAACTAGTGATACCCTTATCTCAATTCGATCTTTGAAAACATTGTTGCGCCTTTCATCCAATCAAACAAATCACCAATCCTTGGAAATGGATATTGGTTCTTGATCATTGCCTTGTTCAATTGACGATAGTCAATGCAGAGTCTCCACGACCCATCCTTCTTCTGTATGAAAATAACAGGTGAACCCCATGGTGACACACTTGGAAATATAATTCCTATGTGCAACAACTTCTTCAATTTCATTTTCAACTCTTATAACTCTAGGGTCGGCATCCAATAAGGCGTTCTTACTATCGGTTCAGTTCCCAGTTTTAGGTCGATGGTAATTTCCAATTCCCTCTCAGGAGGCAATCCTGGCAACTCCTATGGGAAGATATCCACAAACTCTACCACTACAGGAAGGTTTTCTAAGCCTTCCACCACGCCCTTTTCGTTTAACACAAGGATGGAATATAGCTTGCATCCATTGCACATGCTCTTCCATAGCTTCAATGAAGAGATGAACCTCATGGAAATTCCCTGGTTCTGACCTGCAATCACGTGTCTTTGTTTTTTTTCATTGACCAAGATCAACCATTTTGTCTTACAGTTGAGTATTGCCTCATGTGATTCCAACTAGTCCATCTCTATCATGATGTCATAAGACCCTAATATCGTGACGTACATGTTGTCCCTTGTGAAAAAATCTCCCAGGTTAATGCTACAGCCCGTAACCTTCCCTCAAATATTTTGTTTGGCTCCCGAAGCCATTTCTACAAAATTAAACTCGTCCTGTTTGACTTTCTCTACCTCAATTCGTTTTAGCGCTGCACCAGAAATAAAACTCTTTGTAGCACTGAGATCTATCAAAATACTAAGGGTCTGGTCAGCAAAGGTACCTTACGTCTCAAGCACAACCGACTTATGCTTTTCCTGGCGATTATTCACCGCTACATGAATCTGATGGGTCTTGCCCAAATTGCCCATTATAGTGGATCCGACTGATCCAGATGCTTCGGTCCTCTCCATTGGGCAGTCACACTGGTAATGTGGCTCTCCACATGTCCAACACCCTTTCTTCGATACGATACTCCTGGTACCTGAAGTAGAAGTTGATAGCCCACTGGCTTGGAACCTTGGTTTGTTTTGTTGAACATGCCTAAACTCTTAATGTTGCGGTCGATGTTGTTATTGGTGTTCTGTTCCTCAATAAGGAGTTCGTTGTTGAGGCATTTATCATCATGGTGTAGTGTAAGTGGTTCCTCTTAGAGCATCTCAAAATCCTAGCAAATGTCTTCCTGGTGTGTGATGTTGCAGCGCAATAGATGAAACTTGTCCCACTGGTCTCGCTGGAGTCCTTCTCTGACCCTTGTTGATAAGCTCCTCCTCTGCTATGAGGGCCTTCTGGACAACATCATGTAAGGTTTGAGGCATCAAAATCCTCACCTTTGCATGAATGATGACGTTAAGGTCGAACAAGAACTTGTTGACCTTACGTTTCTTGGTATTCAGGTGCGGAGCATATCGAATCAGCTCCATAGAACGGGCCTTGTACTCAGTCACCGTACAGTCACCCTGTCTCTAGGCACTGAACTAGTTGAGCTGATGCTCAATGAATTCCTCAGACAGATACCTCTCCCAGAACCGTTCCTCAAACATTTCCCAAGACACGTCTTCGACGACCATGTTCAATTGTGGACTGCCATGTAGACCAACATGTTGGAGATATAGTCGTGAAGTGAAAAGAACATCACCATATTATCCAACCATGCCTCGATTGTTGCCTCCTCCAGGGCACCAAAGAACTTAGGAAATTTGACCTTCTCGATTTCGCGGTAAATGCTACCAACACTGGTCGGGGCATGTGGTGGACCCTTAGGTGATCTCGGCGTTCTGGCCTCATCTCTATCCAAACGGTTGATCAGTGCCTTAGACATCCTCTGAAAGGATCTCATCAACCCAACCACATCTCCCACAACTATATGTTCCTTCCTGACAACCTATTCGTCTCCCTGGATTTTAGACCCCTCGGGTGTGGATGTTACTGGGGGCGTCACGCCTCCTCCCCTAGCACACTGTCACCTACCTCTACGACATACTTTAACCATGATTATCTGCATGAATAAAAATCAATTTTAATCAACAACATTTTATAATCAAGTACTCAATTAGTGGAAGTCGTAGTGATCCCAAGTTGTGGGTCATACCGTCTCTGATACAATATATAACATCCTCATTCATTACTACAATCAAGACAACAACATGTGGATTTATTTATTTTTAAAAGATACGATAGGAAAGGTCCATCACCATTTAAACCGTCATCAATGACAGAGGTTCAATATCAAATGAACCTCATCAATGCATTAACAACACTCACGAGGCGATCCGACACATCGTCGTCATGGATGACGAACAAATATCGACGTAGTACCACAATAAAAATAATCCCTTAAACAGAGCATTGATACGACTAGTCATGACACCATACAGTACGTCTCAACGCTAAATTTTCTCACAGGAACATTCATCAGATAATGTAATGAATCAAAGGATCGATAAACATCCTTTCCATCAATCCTAATATCTTTAACCATATCATAAGGGTAATCGTCATCTTAACAATCAAACATCAATAGATCAAATTGTTGCGCGCGAGTGTAAGCAATTTCAGAACATTCACAAGAAAACTTAATTAATGCGTGTGAGAAGGCTAGATCCTAATCAATCATGCCACCTCATAAATTGAAGCGCAGTGGTCAACACAGTTCGACATTTATTCCATGGAGCGCGAGAAATAATATCTAAGGAAAAATACTTGTTATAATAAATTTCATGGCGCAGGAGGTAATAACTAACAACCATTCATTACATTCACCATGCATTGCATGTAAGAATAAATTCTAAACATTGACTATGCATCATCCAAACCTGAAATTTGTCATGCGAGCAAGAATTTAACTGATTTTAAACCATCAATCAAGAGTATACCTATTTAACTAATAACTACTTAACCAACAACCAACCATCTTTCAACATATTAAATTTTCATGCATGACCTAAAATTTGAAAGCGTAATAGAACTTAAATACTAACCAATCAAGTAGCAATAAATCCAAGGCGTAAGTAACCAACTTAATAATTTTTAAGACGTGAGCCGATATCAACTTAACTTCAACGTGCGTGATTAACCCATTCATCAAAATTACAACAAACAACACATTCTCAAGGATTGCACATGTTTTGTTGGCAAGATTAACTTATTAACTTAGAGATCAATGTGCGCAAATAATCAATCATTCATTTCATTATCGTATTTTGCACGCAGTCTAAGCTATAACGATTGCCTTCTTCATCAGTGCTATGATGATGTCACTCCTAAAAGGATAGTTATACTTACACAAAACCTCAAATATATAATTATTGGAAGGATAATCAATTCCATAATTAACACCATAACATCATTATTCAATAATCCATTAGTTTCACGAACAAACCATTTTATACAATTAAATCAACGCTTATTAATGGAAACCTATCATTGCTAATAATTATAAAGAATATACTGATGCTGGCAAAATCTCCCCTAAATTTATAATTTCTACGAATTATAATCATTTTTATAATTCTCCATTGTCATTACGATAATCCACTACTCTCATTATTATATTCATTGTTTCACCAACTACATTCTTATAATCATTTGAGAATATGCTTATAATCTTTGGGATAAGTCTTCACCATCATTTTTATAATCATGGTTATAAATCGTCATTTATATTCATTTAAGAATATTCTTATAATCATTTCCATAAGTCATCACTATAATCATTATTATAAACCACCATTTATAGTCTTATAATCACTCGTAATATTCTTAAAATCCTGGCGATATGTCATCTGGTTTCAAAGTTGTCTAAGTCTGGGCAAGAAGAGTCAATTTAGATTAAGGGGGACAAAAACAATATGAAATCAATAAAAACATATGAACTAGACATGGCATTCACAACCCAATAAAATAGAGGCACGTCCAGTAGAACACGACTCATCTATAAAGTGACATCGATAAGGGGGACGCCAATGCTGGGCATCGGAGGTAAATGCGTCGGGAATACAGGAAAAATTGTTGGTCGTTTTTGACAGGTGGCGGATGACCACGAGCTGAGGAAGCAAGCGGCTTCTGCAGGACAGTGAGTGCAGCCACGAAAGGGAATTTCAAAATCTACGGGGGTTTCTAATCCATCCCACTCCAGCCATTAAATCCGTGCTCACCGGGCCTAGTTATCACACCTCAAGAGGTTGTTGAATTCGCCCCCACCCAAGGCGCTAATAGAAGACTAGCACTACACGCTAGAAGAGGTAAGTTTTAGGAGTGGATTGCTACCAGAAACTCCAAGGTAAGGCACCTCCACAGTGGGGTAGCCCCTCTCAAAAATGAAGAGGAAGCTACTGGAAAAATAGGGGGGAGAACGTAGTGACATATTTCGCCAAGTTTCAGGTGAAACCATGGATTAAAGCTTCATTTAAAGGAAAGGTGATGGGTCGTTCCAGGATGCTCTTATTAGTGATATGCTCTCCCTCTTTCCATGATAATTCATATGTGCTCTGCGCACACAGATCATTCCTTTTGTGCTCTGCTTGTTCCCACTATCCAACACTATGCGCTCTATGCCCATATCGGTTCTCTGCGCTATGTGCCAAACAGTTTGAATATGAGCCTTCTAATTCTTTTCGAGTTTGAGCTAAGAGATTCACAATATAACTAGGGCTTGATATTAATTAGGGTAATTTGATTAGGCGCAGAGAGAGAAATGTGAAGCTAGAGAGGGGATTTAACTCTGCACGAGGTAAACACAAAGGGAATTAGCCAACAACGACACCAGATCACCGAGAGCATACAATCCAGAATATAACCAGAACAAATATTTTTTACCATTCTTATCAATAGAGCACAATCGCAATTCGCCAGGGAAGCTTCTTTGACTAAATTTCAAGTTAAGGGAAGCAATCATTCTTACGACAAATTGAAATGAAATTTAAATCCATCAAACCCAACCAATTGTCTGTTGTATGTATATACATGAAAATATTTTTCTTCTTCAATTAGATTACAGTTATAAACATAGATATAAGATAAACAATCAATTACAAATAGAATAGCATTACATTGCAAAAATATCATAGAAAGAAATCTTCAATCGAAGGCCATGACCATACCAGTACAAATTTAAATTTTATACAATTAACATCTTTAGCAGAAATATTGTAACCGATGATTTGAATTTCTAAGGTGTCCTCCCATGATATCGTTCCATCCAGCTCCTACTTGTCGATCGATCAGACCTTATCGGTACCTCCCAACCAACGTTAGGGGTACTCATCTTCCCGCTGAGCCCCCCGAACCGCAAAGGGGACACACACACAATACCAGAGAATGTCATCTCCCAACTCACCTCGCAAGGTCAAGCTACCACTCGTTACCCGCGCTAGGTGTCTCAACTCCCACAAGAGAAAGTTCAGTCAAAATGAAATTTCGGGAGCGTAACGTTACACAAGCCAAATGTGATCCATACTCCTCTTCCATCATTTTTATAGAGTTTTCTTAGTCATTAGTTTCCCAAACCCTTATTCGATTCTTTTTTCATTTAATTAATTACGAAAATCCTCCCCTGTACACATGTCGCCCGATCCCCTAGTTGCTCCAAAAAATCAAATTATTAATTAATTAAATTTGTCTATTTCCCTCACCCACCTAAAAGAGTTACTAAAAAATCTCATCGGTGTCCCATTATTCCCTTATAATTCTTAAATGAGTTATGCCTTACTTAAATCCTACTTGAGTTCATAAATAGAAATTTCCAAAGGCTAGATTCCTTACTAAGTTAGACATTCCCCTTTTTCTTTAAGTTTCTTGTTTTCTTTATGTTTCCCTTTTTTTTTAGGTTTCCCCCTTTTCTTTAAGTTTCCCCTTTTTATAACTAAGTTTAGAATTAGTAGGCTTAGACAAAAACAACCAATTACCCCTTTTACTAATTAAACCTTTATTAAAATTTCCACTTTAATTATTAAAGCTTGAATTTTATTTACCCCCTTTTTGTTACATGTCTAATTAGTGTTTTTTTTTTTTGTTCTAAGGTTTCTACTCAAACCTGGGTTTACAATTCACTAAGCTTGGCGACAATTATTAAGAGAAAAAATTGTTATTAAACTTTACTTATCGCATCATTCATTTTAAGGCCGACCAGGTCCTAAGGAGGCATAGTTTTCTAGGCACTAGGTTTATTAACTTACCATAGATAAAATTGTGGCATGCCCTTCAGAATGCATTACATGCTCCAAGGGTGCCACTCGTCTTTTTCTGCTTTAGTTGCACGATGCTCCCTTCAAGACGCACTACGTGCTCCAAGGGTTCCACTCGCCTCTTGAATGATTTTGGTAGATGCCAAACCCTTGGAGTTAATACTCTGTCAGGTGATATTGTGGGAGACTAAGGGCCTCTAAGGAATAAGGACCCTGCCTTATTGCATTCCCCTTAGAATCATCGTGAGAAACTGTCATGGTCTTCCCTCACGACATCGTGGGTCTTATCGAACTAAGTAATTGTTAACCTACAGTTTGATCCACGATGGGAGTGCTAGTAGGTTGTGGCAGGGCTACTGCCACACCTCTCCCTCAATGTCTCTAGTTGTCATGTTTGACCCTTTTACTTCAAATGTGAGTATGGTTGGCAAGCTATCATTAGCCTGCATCCATCAACAAATTATGTCAGCAATAATGATCATCATAATATCTAATCATATATACATATGTCACATAAACAACATTCAAACCCTAACAGTCCACTCCCTGACTCGATCCGGAGTCCCAAGAGATTCTTCGATGCCTCTGCATCTTCAACGTCCAGAGTCCTACACACTCAGGAGAACCCAGTCAATAGCACATGTCTATGTAAGCACAACAAAATTAACATATCATCAAATTCACAATGTCTCATAATCATATTCAAAACATCCAATAGTATAATGACCCAAATCACTTGCACGCAAGTGTCCTCAAATAATAAGTCCACTCAATGCATGCAAGAGAGGGATGTTACATATAAGATAAATACTTTATTCCATGGGAAAAGTGAAAAAAGAATAGAAGCCACCAGGGTAAAAGTGATTATTGTCCATTAGGACAAGTGTGAAACTACCCCCAAGAGTGTGGTAGGTTAGGAAACAAGCTAGAAAGAAGTTAGGCCAATAATCCCAAGAGTTAGGGAGAATGCTAACTGGAAAAGGAAAGAAACATGCCTAGGTAGTCTATTATTCTTAACTTGGTAAAACAAGGTAGAAGAAACAAGTATGGTGTAAACATGATGTTGTTGAGTACTTGTGCAGATTTAGAGCTTAGTGGTTCTAACAAAGAACCAAATTCCAAAAAATTACTTGGAGAAGTTTCATGACATTCTTATTTTCCTGTGGAATAAATTATTTGTCTTGGGGGTGACAAGAGTTAACATTTTGTGGTTGCTCTGGTCTATGGTTGGGAGGAGTTGGACTCTCTCCTCAATTTTTCCTAGTAAATCTTTGTGGTTTAGATATGTGTATTCATTTTTGTCATTTTATTTCTTTAGAATTATTATCTCTAATATTTATAGTTTAGTTTATTGGTGAAATCATTTTCATATTAGCCTCATGCTAATATTTATTGTCATAGGATATTTTCTTAATAGTATAGTGCTAGAGAAAACTATAATAGAAGAAGAAAATACAAAGTGATATATAACCAGAGAATCTTTAATTAGTTTGTTACTGTCAATATTTGCAAATATTTCAAGTTTTTATCTCTCAATATTTTTATTTTCATTTAATAGAGAAATAAACTAACATGAGTAACCTTTGATTGTAGTAAAAAAAACAAGTAAGAGAAATATTCATTGCTTAAAGATTATCTTAAAAAAAATTTATGTATCATCTTAGAACAAAGCAAATTTCTTGTTATACATAAGGGGAAATTCTAGCCATATACTATATTCTCCTTATTGTGTTCAAGGAATAGAAATAAATGGGTAATCAATGTATATATAATCAGAAAGAATGAAACTTATACATTTAAAACATTTTTTAGCTATAGAATCGACCTTGAAATTATATCAACGTGTTCATACAACAAATGAGACAAACTACCATCAAATAATAAACAAATTTCTTTAGAATCCTTACACAAACAAGGTCGACCTTTAAACCTAGAAAATCAAGTCGAGAGTAAACAATTAGAGAGTGAGATTTCATAAAGACAGGCGTGGGTAAGGCGTGGGTAAGAACCCTGGCAAACTATAACAAAATTACACAAAATTACTTTAATCATACGGGTGGTCACAACACAATAAAGTAACCATAAATATCCTAAGGAACTACCAACCTGCTTGAGGCGTTACATTTGTTACCTTTTGTTTCTAGTTCAAAACCTTGAGTGTGGATAGGTTATGGGTTAAACGTGTCGACACTTAACAAAGGGTATTTTTGTGGGTATCGTAAAGTACCCCCCCTCTGTTAAAAAGACAAAAGTATAGTTTATAGGTATAAAATTATAACGTTTAATGAAAGAGGAATGATTGATCGAGACAAATAGGTGATAAGTGACGGGTTTTTACCTACAAACAATTAAAGGGATTCACCCACTCTTGAATACAAAGCTCGATGCCATCTTAGAAATAACCATGATCTTGGTCTTGAGATCGCTAACCCTATGAAAAGAGACAAAAAATTAAATTAACTAGAGACGAATGAATGAGTACTATAGAGTGGATCCTTCTAAAGCGAAAA